>PJEM01006264.1:50641-103635 GCA_004023845.1 Helogale parvula
GTCTGTAACTTTCCTTAAGTGCTTCTTTTTTTTTTTAATTTTTTTTTTTTTTAAAGTAAGCTGCAGGCTTTGGCTTGGAAAACCCCAGGGGGATGGGGGGGCAGAAACCTGAGGCTGCTGCCCCTTTATCTGCCTCTGTGGTACTGTCCCCTTCCCCCCAGCTCCTCCCTGACCCCAGGAGCTAGGCCTCAGACCTTCCAGCTAACCGCTTCCCATGAGCCACTATTCTGATGTCAGCCTATAACCAAAGGAGCTGGGGGGTCCGGGCCTGGTGACCAGCCCTTCTCAGCCCACTCAATCAGGGTGCTCCCCACCTGCAGGCAGGAGGCAACACCCTATCTGCTACCATCAGCCCCTTCCAGAGCCCACTGCCCCGCCCCGCCCTGTCCAGCCCAGCCGTACCCTGCTCTGCCCCATGTGGGGGTGCTCTGCTCAGGGATGGGCCGGCAGGGCTGCCCCAGCCTCCCTGGCAAGCAGAGACTCTGGAAACCTCTGGGGTCCTGTTTTCTGGCCGTGCGATCCCAGGGGTGCACACGGGCCCCTTGGGTGTCTGAACAGAAGGGCATGGGAGGGAGGGCCGCACCCCTGCAGTCCTGCTCTGCTGGTTTAGCGGGCAGCTGCCTACCCCACCCCACCCCACCCCGCACCGCGGGCTCCTGAGTCGGCAGATTAAGCATTTTATAAATTGTATTTTAAATACATGTTTTAAACTTGTCAGAGCCTTGTCCTCATTCCGGTCCCTGGCCTCCTACCCTCGCTGTGCCTGCCTGTCACACCGCCTGCGGAGTCACCTTGCTCAGTCCCTGGGAGCGCTCGCTCTTTGTCGGAGAAACAGGCCCAGGGTGGTATGTGGGTTGGGGGGCAAAGACCCACACACCCTTAGGTTCCAAGAGAAGGGCCCCCGTGGGTCCTGGGGCTGTTAGTGAGAGCATGGCTGACACCCCTCCTGCCCTCCTGCAGGGTCCCCAGGTACTTCCCTTAGATTCACTGCTCCCCTCGAGCAGGTGGGGAGAGATGCTTCCTGTCCTTGTGGGGATCCTAGTCCAAAGGGGGAGACACTCCTCTGCGGAGACTCCCAGCTCCATGCTTCGAGAGTATGTGTGAGGTCAAGACTTTGCACCCTGGGTCCCTCTAGCAGGAGCCCTAACCCTGGGCAGGGTTCTGACATGTGTCTCGGTTCAGGGTTTCCCAAGCCTGCAGGAGGCCAGGGCCCTGCACGCCAAGAGCCGAGTGGAGGGATGAAAGCCTGCGGGCCTTCCCGGGTGCCAGACAGAGGCCGAGGTTCTCAGTGTTTATTGGCTTACCAGGCCACAAAAGCAAAATCCAGCAGCGGTACCTGCCTGATGACCTTTCCGTCTGCAGGCCTTGAACGGCAGCCCAAAGTCAGGACTCCATGGGTCAGCGGGTTCGAGCTGGCACAGAGCTGAGCCACTTTCGGCTCTCGGAGCTGTGTTCCCTAGGGGGAGAGGTGAGCAGGGCAGGAGGAAATGTGCCATCCCCACATGTCCCGGGGGGGGGGGGGGGTGGAGGAAGCCTTCCCTGGGAACCCAGGGAGCCAAGCAGTCGGGCTCAGGGGCCTGATTGCGGGTCTGGATTTCATTTACCCCCCGAGTGCCTAGAAGGGGACCGGCGGGGAAAGCTTCCCTCCACCCAGCAGTCCCTGTTTCCTACTGTTCCTAACACAGGAGTCAGACTGGAGCAAAGGACTTGAGCGCTTAAACCCCCTCCCTGTATGGGAAAGGCAGGCGATGCCAGCCTAAGAGAAAGATGGTCTGGGCACAGGAATGCACAGGCGCCGTGACCCGCCATCAACGTGGCACACCCCCTCAACAGAGGTCACTTGCTCACTGCTTCCATCCTTTTCCCCTTTTCCTCCCTGGAGCAGCAGTATCCCAGGGATCATCTCTTGGAAGGCCGGGCTCCCCTCGGGTTAGGCCAGGGCCTCATTAAGGAGGAGGAGGTGGAAGGGCCTGGGCTGGAGACCTACCTTCTGGACACCTACCTGCTTCCTTGAAGTCCTGACTGCAAGAAAAGGCCCCGGAGGTCAGGGCCCAGGCTGGCGGGAGCACCCTGCTCTGGCAGGAAGTGGCTGCCCTGCTTCCATGGGACAGCGTTCTTGTCCCACTGCGCATAGAGCGGGACGCAGGGCGCCTGGGCGTAGGGGCTCTGCAGATTGGCAGCTGCAAGGGAAGAGGGGGGAGTGCTTCAGAGCGCGCCCAGCCGAAACCCCAGCTTTGCCACATAACGAGCTGAGTGGGTTTGGGCAAATCGCTTAGCCTCTCTGAGCCTCTGTGTGAGCTGGAGGTGATTGCAGCGCCCACCTCCCGAAGCTGATTAAAGAGGTAACACATGCGGGGCCCCCCTGCTAAGTTCTGAACACAGTGTGAGGGCAGGCTAATGACAGCTTGCCCAGGACGACGTGTCTTTTGTGACCAGTCCTGGCGGTCTGGCCGGTACACCAGAGAGACTCCGGAGAGCTCCTGGCCCCTCGCTCGGCACACAATAGGAATCTAGCCAGTGGCCCCTGCTGTCATGGGGCGGCAGCCTTGCCCAGTGAAAAGAGCACAGGTTTTGGAGTCAGACCTGGGTGTAAACTGCCCTTTCTGACACGCGCTAGTTGTGGGGCCTTGGACAAACTGCTTAAACTCCTTGAGTGTCACTTTCTCTTCTGTAAGGTGGGGTACACGCGTGAGGGCGGGGGTTAAATTCCAGCGCGTGTACGAAGCCCCCAGCCCGGGGAGTGACCCCAGTGGGTGTGCAGTGAATGGTGACCTGAGATGACTAACCACCCTCCATTCTCAGCCGAGGCTCTTGGGACCAGCGCGTGCTCAGGATTGAGGCCCGGGGGACGAGCGCAGAGGGCCCCGTCAGAGCTGGGGGTGGAGGACTGACTTTCAGCCCAATGACTGCAGCTCATAGGCCCAGCATGGGAGGCTGTGTCTCGTAGACGAGGTGCGGCTGCAGGGGCCCAGGGGACAGGGCCAGGTGGGCAGGAGAGCCGAGAACCCACCAGGCCGGGGCCCTCACCATAGTTCTGCTGCTTCAGCCGGCTCAGGATCCTGAGGACCCTTCGTTCTGGGACTTCCAAGGCGTCTGGCTGGTGGGGGCTGCAGGGAAGCTTCTTCCGGGACCGCAGCCAGCCCACGGCCGACTCCATCTCTTGGGCCTTACAGATGCCTTCCTTCAGCTTCTTCTGGTAATAGCTGGGGAGGCAGTGTGCGCCCCGCTCAGCCTGATGGCATTTAATTCACCCTCCTCCCCACTCGCTCTTTCTGAGCCCCTGTTCCCTGTGGCCAGCTCTGCGGCAGGGACACAAGCCCGGGAGTCGGGAGACCTGGGTTTTCAGTCCCTGCTCTGCCATTCACTTCCCGTCACTGTGGGTGAGTCACTGCCTTGCTTTGGGCTCCAGTCACCCCTAAAGGGAAATGGCTTTCTCTACCCTGTCCCTGCAAGCCGCTTGACTTCTCTGGGCTTCAGGTGTCCCCTGGGTAAAACAGATCGGTTTTCCTGTTCTAGGGTTAAATAACAAGGCCCCTCAGAGACTCAAGCAGATCGGCCCACGGAAAGAGCTCTGGCAAATGTTACTGTGATTTCTGTCACATATTTTTGCCAAGCCATACAAGTGCTCTGCGAGGCAGCCGTGCTCGGCCGGGTGCAGTTTTATTTGCTTTTATTTTCGTGACTCATTGCTGCCTGCCTGCCGCCTTGACTGCAGCACTGCTCGTTCACTCAGTAAACAGTCAGTGCGTGTTTACTGCAGGCCGGCTGCTCGCCTAAGTGCTTGGGGAAAGCAGTGCAAGGAGCTCCCCGTCGGTCCCTGCCTCCCGGTCTCTCAGCCCCTCCCTCACTCCGGCCACCGCTGCAGTGACCACTTCCACACGGACTTTGAGCAGCTTGGCACAGGGCCGGGCTGACATGGCCTCACCTCAGAAGCCTCTCTCCTGGAGATTCTCCGACACATAAGCATCCCAGAAGTCCAGGGGAATTAAACCACTGTGGGCTCTACCCTAGACCAAAGGAGCTAGCAACTGAGGCACACGGGTCTCTTTTGTTCTGACAGAATGCTGAGCCACCATTCAGTCTCCTCAGAAGATCCTGGGGGGGGGGTTGACTCAGTGACACATGCTTGCATTGGCTCCTTCTTTGTTCACATTCCCTCTGTCACTCTCCGCACTGGGTTCACCTTCTAAAATCAACCACCTAGGCACACACCTAGTGGGAGAGTCGGACCGTGAACAAATAAATACAATACCATGTCAGTAGTGACGAGTGTTCTACGAGTGAGTAAAAGCTGGATAGTGGGGTAGGGAGGAGGGGCTGTTTTTGCTCGCGGTGCTCAGTACAAGTCTTAGGTGGTGATGTTTGAGCAGAATGAGGGGAGGAAGCAAGTCAGATGGATGTCTCTGGAGAAACAGTCTTCCAAGCAGAGAGAATGGCATGTGGGAAGGCCATGAGGTGAGAAAGGCAGGGAGGTGAGAGGGGCTAGAGCCTGCTTTGTGAAAGAGGGGGAGACGTGGGCAGCAAGATGGCAGAGCCAGACCACCAGGGCTTTGAGGCAGTGGTGAGGGCTGGTCTTGGGAAACCCTAAGACTTAAGTTGCTGGTTCTGCTGGGGCCTCTGCTAATCTCTGGGGCCTGGAATTTGGGGTCTTAATGAGCTTTACACACAGAACATAGAAAATGAATACTGGAGACCCCACGTGAAAGTTGGATCTGGACCCCTATTTAAAAGTAGGATCTGGAAAGGCAATGTGTTGAGTGAAAAGATGAATGAGAAAATAACCAAACCCCACAGGGGCCAAAAGGACCTGAGCGAAGTGTGTACAACTTTCTTGGTCACAATTTTAAAGGAAATTGCTTGCTCTCCACTTCCTCTCTCCCTTTTCCAAAGACTTGAATTAAGATGTGTTGCTGGTAAATTGTCTTAGGGTTGACTTAGGGAATGGTGGAACAGTAAGTTAGAAAGAAACTATACATTGTGTGCTGGGCAGCCTTGTCTTCCTGCCTGCTTCTCCTGGACTGTCAATATAAGAGAGAAATAAACTATCTTGTTTGAACTATAGTGCATTGGGGTCTATTCCTGAACTAATATGCCAATCTACAATTCTATACCCAGCTAAACTGTCCAGTATGCATGACTATAAACACTTTTGCAGACACATAAAATCTCAAAAATTTTGCATCCCATGCGTTCTTTTTCAATAAGCTACTGGAGGACATACTCTTCCAAAATGAGGGCATAAACCAAAACAGAAAAGGAATATATACATACAGAAAACAGGCAGTCCAACACAAAAGAGAAGCAAAGGTAAAGGAAGATGGTGAAGGGAGACCCTGCATTCGTAGTACAACAGCCATAAAGGACGGGTTTAGATTAGATCACTATAGCTTAAAGGAATAGGACCATTTCAAAGGCTGGCATTACCGCACCAGTTGTTGAATCACTGCCTTTCTAACCCAAAAGAAGCTACTAGGGAAACATCTCCCATTATCTTGTTGTCGTTTATTTCGAGAGCTAGAGTCCAAGAGCGCATGAGTGGAAGAGGGGGAGAGAGAGAGAGAATCCCAAGCAGATTCAGAGAATCAGTGCAGAGCTTGATGCAGTGCTCGAACCCATGACTTACGAGATCATGATCTGAGCCAAAGTCAGATGCTTAACCCACTGAGCCACCCAGATGCCCCCCCCATTATTTTTTAGTCCAACCAAACAAACCAAGAAAGATGGAGCAAACCAAGAAAAAGAGAATGTAATCAAACAAACAGAATCCTAATCAGAGGAAAGGAAGAATACCTAAGGATGACAACAGACTCCCAAGCTGACAGCTCTGCCACAGGCCTAAAAAGAATCCAAAAATAAGAAGAAAGGAATTATTTAAACATGCCTCCAAGGAAAAGAAACCCTAAGAAGGCACAGAAATTATTAATGAGAACAAAAAACAAAACGACAAAAAATTTAACTTCAGGAGCTAAAAAGACAAGGAAATGAAATCATAGTATAATAAGATACTAAGCTTTAAAAATTGCATAACCATAATAATACCCCCCCCCAAACGATTTAGTCAAAAATGATATTGGAATGAAATGGGTAGAGGAGATCTTAGGGGACACTTGTATCAGACAGCTAAATCCACACATTAATAGGAAGTCAATTGAATCAAGTCTAAAAATCACTAATCAAAATAGTGTAGTACTTGCATATTATTTAGAAGTAAGGAGAGTCAAAAAGTATTTGCCTTGAAAAGAGAGACTTCAGGGGCTGGGAACCATGGTTCCCAGTGGTGTGGGGAGCTGCAAGTGTTTATTATGAAGCTTTGTGGACTATTTGGTTTTTTAAACAATGTACACATTAAGTTTTTAAGAATTAACCCAAAGGATAAAGAAAGTTCAGGAGCGCCTGGGTGGCTCAGTCGATTAAGCCTCCGGCTTCGGCTCAGGTCAGATCTCACATTTGTGGGCTCGAGCCCTGCGTTGGGCTCTGTGCTGACAGCTAACTCAGAGCCTGGAGCCTGCTTCCGGTTCTGTGTCTCCTTCTCTCTCTGCCCCTCCCCCTCTCATGCTCTGTCTCTCTCTGTATCAAAAATAAATAAAACATTAAAAAATTTTTAAAAAAGAAAGTTCTGTTAGTTGAATACTAACCAACGGAAGTTAGTATTTTAGAAGCTAGGCCTTAAGATTTAAAAAAAAAATCACTAGATAACACAAATGATTTACACAGAATGGTAAAATGTTTGTTTCATCAGGAAATACAGAAATCTAAGCATGAAATATAAAGGAAAACTTGATAGAACTACAAGAAGTAGACAGTCTCATTATCACAGAGGTAGATCATAGATACTCAGCTTCGTCAGTGTAGCACCAAGGAATCCATAGACTGGATGTAGATGAATGGCTGTGGCTGTGTTCTGATAAAAGTTTAACTATAAAAAAACAGAGCAAGCTGTATGTGGCCTGCAGTCCGTAATTTGCCGACCTCTCAACTATAGACCTTCCCTAAAACTAAAATCCACAGGAGGAAGAGTTTGGAAGTTGAGTCTACCAAGGTAGAAGGTTTAGATAACACCGAGGCTTTTCAGAAATATGCCATACCAAAGTAAAAAACCAAGGCAGCATAAATTCAGAGTGATCAGCCTGTAATTGAATTGCCTACAAGAACAAAAAACTTAACACTCATCAAGGGAAGAGTCTGGTCTCTAAATACTACAGAGTCCAGTCTCTAAACCGTATCATCTGAAATGTCCAGGACACCATATAAAATTATCTGACATGCAAAGACACAGGAAAATGTGGCCAAAGTATGGCCCATAAAAATAACTCATGGAAGACAACCTCGAGGTAGCCCAGATGTTGGATTTAGTAGATGGTGGCTTTAAAGGAACAATTAAAAATATATTGAAATAATTGAAGGAAACTGTGATCTTAATGACTAGAGAAACAGAAACTACAGACCCGAAACAAATGGAAATTCTAGAACTGGAAGGTAGGAGATTGCAGATAGCAGAAAAAAGAATTGGTAAACTTGAAGACAGATCAAAAGAAATCACCCAATCTGAAGAAAAGGGGGAAAAAATTGAAGACAAATGAAGAGAATTATGTTTCTGGCCATAATGAAACAACTGGTACTGAACTTGTCCTCCTGCCATAAATAATTAGATACATGAATGAACCACGAAACTCTTGTCACATATTCAACAACAGGCAGAACAAGACTATAATCCCTGAGAGAAGAGAAACCAGTGAGGTGATCTCTATAGAACTTTCTGGACTGCAGTGCAGGAAGAGTTATCCCAAGGAGAACAGCAGATTCACAGGGGTGAGGGCACAGACGTAGTTGGGGATGGAGACCACTGGGATTAGTGTATCAGAACATCAAAGAGGGGAGCCATGCAAAGAAAGGCTCGCAGAAATACACGTGGGGTACTCTTAAGTCTTTGGTTACATACTGAGCAGCACACACATAGTGTGAAATTTTATGAACCCAGACAAAGAACAAAAAACAGGAGTGGGAGGTTACCTAGGACTGAAAGACACGAGTGTCAAACAGCCTGAGCAGAAAGACTTGTTGAACTCTCGTGGGATTAGTAGGGCTCTTAGATGAGTCCTTTTTCAGTACTTGGGACTAAATCAGCCCCAGAGTAGAATTTATTCTGGGTCTTCCCTTACAAAACTTTAAAACCTTGAAAGAGGGGTGCCCCGCTGGCTCAGTCAGTACAGCATGCAGCTCTTGATCTAAGGGTTGTGAGTTTGAGTCCTATGTTGGGGGTAGAGTTTACTAAAAGAAAATAAAATAAAGAAGATTATCCTCAGTAACTTAACCACCTGCCCCCCTGCCCCCTGCCCCCATTCAACACTTTAAAGAACAAAATCCAGGGTCACCTGCATGGCTCAATTGGTTAAACGTCTGACTCTTGGTTTTGGCTCAGGTCATGATCTCACGGTTTGTGAGTCTGAGCTCTGTATTGGGCTATGCACTGACTGTGTGGAGCCTGCTTGGGATCCTCCCTCTCACTCACTTTCTGCCTCTCCCCTGTGTGTGCTCTCTCTCTCTCTCAAAATAAATAAACTTAAAAAAAAAAAAGATGAAAATCCAGACATTCAATAAAGGAAGTGCCACAATATCCAGCATCCAATTAAAATTAGCAGACATGAGAAGAAGCAGGAAAATGACCAATAAAAAAAGAAAAAGCAGTTTATATAAGCAGACCCAGAAATGACAAGGATGATGAATTAGCAGAAGAGGACTTTAAATGAACTATCATAAATATGGTCAAGGACTTAAAGGAAATACGAACATGAAAGAAATAAAACCATAGAACTAAATGCAATATCTAAACATGAAAAACGCAAGAGCTGAAATAAAAATTTCATTGGATGAGCTTAAGAGCAGATTAGACCCAGCAAAAGAAACTGTAGCTTGAACATTCAGCAATAGAAAGTATGCAAAGTGAAGTACACAGAGAAAATTCTCAATGAAATGATCAGAATCTCAGTGACCTAACAAACAATTTCTCTTAATGTTTTTTTTTTTTACTTATTTTGAGAGAGAGAGAGAATGGAGGAGGGGCAGAGAGAGAGAGAGAGAGAGAGGGAGGGAATTTTAAGCAGGCTCCACACTGTCAGCACAGAGCCCAATGTGGGGCTTGATCCCATGATCCTGAGACCATGACCTGAACTGAAATCAAGAGTTGGATGCTCAACTGACTGAGCCACCCAGACGCCCCAGTAAATATTTTTAGTGTTATGGAATTGGAGTCTCAGAAGGAGAAGAGGGGAAGGCATATAAAAATAACATTTAGGGGCACCTGGGTGGCTTGGTTAAGCGTCCGACTTCTGCTCAGGTCATGATCTCGCGGTTCATGGGCTTGAGCCCCATGTCAGGCTCTGTGCTGACAGCTAGCTCAGAGCCTGGAGCCTGCTTCAGATTCTGTATCTCCCTCTCCCCGTCTCTCTCTGACCCTCCCTGTTCACACTGTCTCTCTCTGTCTCTCAAAAAATAAATAAATAAGTAAATAAAAATAAACATAAAAAATATTTAAAGAAAAATGTACCAAAAAATAAATTTGATATAAACTATACATCCAGGGAGCTCAACGAACCCAGTGTAGGATGAACACAAACTGAACTGACCTCGTGTCAGGACTGACAGAATGAGCCAGTGAAATATGGGACAGCGTTCTTACATTAGTTTTTTCCTGCTTGTTACAATCTGATTTTCTCCCCCTTTTACAGATATCTTACTTCACAACTTCTAATTTGAATTTCTCCCCATAGCCACCAATGAAGCTTCTAATATATGAAATTTATGGGGGGTAGGGGGCAAAGTAAATTTACAGGCAACTTTCAGGGCGGGGAGTTCAGGGCATGTCACCGCAAAACAGGCCAGTTTGCCACACAGTTATTTCAGTTAAAAGCACTTGAAAAACAGCAGATGCAAGATGAACATTCAGATCTTCTCTCTTTTTTTAAAAAAATTTTTTAATGTTTATTTTTGAGAGAGAGAGAGACAGACAGAGAGACAACACAAGTTGGGGTAGGGTAGAGAGGGAGACACAGAAATCTGAAGCACACTCCAGGCTCCGAGCTGTCGGCACAGAGCCTGATGTGGGGCTCGAACTCACAAACCCTGAAATCATGACCTGAGCTACATTTGGGCACTCAACTAACTGAGCCACCCAAGCACCCCCTTTGTTCTCTTTCTAAAAGCAGGTGATAAAATTCCCACGTGAAAGGTGCCCTCTCTGTACCAGGAGGAAGAAACATTCTTATCACAAGAGAGGGGGAGCCTTGACCTAGAGAACCCCGTCTCAGGCTTGTTAAAACACCTCTTCCTTCGGTCTGGTCGTAGAGATTTGTTCCTTTCCCACAGTCACTGGTCTCTGTTAAACCTAGTGTATAAATACTCAGCCTGTCATTTCTTTTCTTTGGCTCTTCATTTTTCTCACGAGGGCGCCCATGTACATGTAAATAAGATTTGTTTGCTTTTCTCTTGTTCATCTTTTTTTTTTTTTTAGTTTTATTTATTTCAGTAATCTCTACACCCAACGTGGGGCTCAAACTCATGATCCCACGATCAAGAGTCACATGCTGTTCCGACTGAGCCAGCCAGGGTCCCCTCCTGCTCATCCATCTTACGTCAGTTCCAGTTGGAAACTCTCAAGACAGTAACGGAATGGGCGCCTGGGTGGCTCAGTCGGTTGAGTGTCCAACTTCAGCTCAGGTCACGATCTCAAGCTTAAGTTCGTGGGATCAGTCCTGCGTCAGTCTCTGCGCTGTTGATGTGGGACCTGCCTGGGGGCCTCGCTCTTTCCTCTCTCTCTGACTCTCCCCCCACTCACGTTCACTCTCTCTCTCAAAATAAATAAATAAGACAGAAATGAAAAAATTTTCCTGCCCTAGGCATTGAATGCCATTTTTCCTTGAAAGAAAGACAAACTAGAGTTATTGAGCTTTCGATATTCGGCAGATATTTCTCTAAAAGTGGATGAAGTTAGCCCATCGCTTCAAGGAAAATTGACAGCATTTGTTGCCTATGATATAATTAAAGCTTTCAAGAAAAAGTCAGAATTTGGGGAAACCTAAATCCATTAATACAGGCATATACATGTCCTTATATAAAATAGTTTATTTATAGCAGTGAAAATGGATGATAGCCACACACACCACTTCTGATACTTAAAGACTCTTCTGTGTTAGTGGTGACGTGAATTAGTGTATGTCATATATGTACTGGTTATAATATATTATCAACATTTGGAAGATACATAATATTTTCCAAATGACCAGTGTGTGTTAGGGAAACATTCATGGGAGAAGAATCATTCAAACTATGAGACAGACCAATAGACTCTTATTTAAAAGAGTACAGGGGCGCCTGGCTGACTCAGTTGGTAGAGTGAGGATCTCAGGATCATGAGTTCGAGCCCCACATTGCATGTAGAGATTGCTTAAATAAATAAAACTCGAATAATAGAAAATAAAATAGTACAAAAAGCTCATTGACAAGGTTTCAGCTTCCACATCACAATCCCATAAGACTCTACCGCTTGTCCAGTCTGGTGTCATATCAAAAAAATATATGTATTGGATAGTAAATGAGAAGACTATTAAAATACTCCCTCTTGTAGTTACATATCTGTGTGGGCCAGAGTTCTTCGTTATGGTCCAACCAAAGCAACATTGCAGGGGTGCCTGGGCAGTTTAGTTGACTAAGCGTCAGACTCTGGCTCAGGTCATGATCTGATGTTCATGAGTTCGAGCCATGCATCAGGCCCACTTTGGATTCTTGGTCCCCCTCTGCCACTCCCCTTCTCACTCTCTCTTTCTTAAAAATAAATACACATTTTTTAAAAAGCAAGATATTACAATAGGTTGAATGCAGAGCAGATGGGAGAAGCCAGCTGTCTTCTTTTATGCCAGACTCTGAAGAGATTTGCGCTATTGTATAACTGCCATTCTTCTCATTAACTTTTTTGGGGGAAATATAGTTTTCACTTAAAATGTTTTTTTTTTTAATTTTAAGTAAGTTCCACACCCGACATGGGACTTGAACTCACAACCCTGAGGTAGAGTCAAATGCTCTACCGACTGAACAGCCAGACGCCCCTAAAATGTTTTCCTTATGTTAACATGTAATGGGGTTATTATTGTTAAATAAGTTAATAAGTGTTTAAAAATATTTTCTCAGTTTTAAATTCAAATATAGAAAATATCGACAAAGGGCTTCCTTGGTATCCTCAATAATTTTTAAGAGTATAAAGGGGTGTTGACTAAAAAGTTTGAAAACTGCTCCCTGGAAAAACTCTTGTCCGTGTGTCCCAGGACATGTATACAAGAATATTTGCATCGTTTCTACCAGAGCTGGAAAGTGAGTATAGTCCTAATGCCAAACAGCAGAACGAATACTGATATGTCGTACATAATCGTATGTAGCAGTGAAAATAATAAAGGATCGGAGAGCCTGGGTGGCTCAGTAGGTTGAGCGTCCAACTTCAGCTCAGGTCATGATCTCATGGTTCATGAGTTCAAGCCCTGCACTGGGCTGGCTGCTATCAGCATAAAGCCCGCTTCAGATCCTCTGTCCCCCTCTTTCCTTGTCCCTCTCCTGCTCAAGCTCTCTCTCTCAAATATAAATAAACATTTAAAAAAAAAGAAAATGATCGATGATCAATAGTTATACACAAGAACATGTATGAATCACAAGAAGATAACATTGAGGAGAAGAAGCAAGTAGCAAGGACTTACTACAGTATGAGACAAAAATACGAAAAGCTAAACCATGAAGGATTCAGGAACACAAATGTGAGTAAAGATCAGAAAGCGCCACTACATACCTACCAGAAGGAGGACCGACTACCAAATATATCCAAGGTGTGGAGCAACTGGAACCTCCATGTTGTCGGTGGGATCGTAAATTGGTACAATCCCACCGACTTAGAAAAAGGTGTGGTGATTTCTCAAAAGTAAAGTACACCCACCTGTGATTCCCTTCTGCAGATTCACCCAAGAGAAACAAAAATATGTGTCCACAAAAAGACTTGTACGAAAATGTTAATGGCAGCTTCATTCATTATAACCCCACGCTAGAAACAGCTCAGAAATCCATCCATGTGGGGCGCCTGGGTGGCTGGCTCAGTTGGTTAAGTGGCTGACTTCGGCTCAGGTCATGATCTCACAGTTTGTGGGTTCGAGGCCTGTGTTGGGCTCTGTGCTGACAGCTCAGAGCCTGGAGCCTGCTTCAGATTCTGTCTCCCTCTCCCGCTCATGCTCTGACCCTCTCTCTTTCTCAAAAATAAATAAAAATATTAAAAAAAATTTTTTTGAAAAGGAGGCTTCTTAGGGTGCCTGGTGGCTCAGGTGGTTGAGCATCCGACTTCGCTCAGGTCATGATCTCATGGTTTGTGGGTTTGAGCCCTGCATCTGGCTCTGTGCTGACACCTCAGAGCCTGGAGCCTGTCTTCTCATTCTGTCTCCATTTCTCTCTGACCCTTCCATGCTCATGCTGTCTCTCTCTCTCTCTCAAAAATAAAATAAAACATTAAAAAAATAAAAATAAAAAGGGGGATCCTGGGTGGCTCCATCAGTTAAACATCCTGGTATCAGGGGCGCCTGGGTGGCTCAGTCGGTTGGGCTTCCGACTTCGGCTCAGGTCAGATCTCACATTCGTGGGTTCGAGCCCCGCGTAAGGCTCTGTGCTGACAGCTAGCTCAGAGCCTGGAGCCTGCATCTGATTCTGTGTCTCCTTCTCTCTCCGCCCCTCCCCCTCTCATGCTCTGTCTCTCTCTGTATCAAAAATAAATAAAACATTAAAAAAAAAGTTTAAAAAAAAATCCTGGTATCACAGCTCATGAGTTTGAGCCCCGTTTTGGGCTCTGTGCTGACAGCCTGGAGCCTGCTTAGGATTCTGTGTCTCCATCTCTCTCTGACCCTCCCCTGCTCACTTGTTCTCTCTCTCTCTTAAAAATAAACATTTAAGGGCGCCTGGGTGGCTCAGTCAGTTGAGTGTCTGACTTCGGCTCAGGTCACGATCTCACAGTTTGTGGGTTCGAGCCCCACATCGGGCTCTGTGCTGCCAGCTCAGAGCCTGGAGCCTGTCTTCAGATTCTGTGTCTTCCTCTCTGTCTGACCCTCCTCTGCTCATGCTCGCTCGCTCTCTCTGTCTCTCTCTCTCTCAAATTAAATAAAACATTAAAAAAATAAAAAGTAAAAATAAACATTTTAAAACAAATTGATTAAAAATAAATAAAGTAAAATAAAAAAGAAATCATCCATAAAAGAATGGATGAACCAACCGTGGGAGACGCATGAAAGGAACACAGTGAGCAATAAAAGGGGGTGAACACGAAGTGCAGAAGCATCGTGCTGAGTTCGGGAAGTGGACACTAAGACGGCACGCCACCCGTTTCCCTTGACGTGAAGCCGCCTACGGGCAAAACCAATCCATGATGGGAAACAGGCCAGGAGAGCGGTGGTCTGAGCAGGGCTGGGTTCAGACACCGCCTGGGAAGGATCACGAGGGCACTTTCTGGGGTGATGGTAAAGCTCTGGATAACTTGAGAGGGATCCAGATTGCCCGGACTCACACACGGATGGTCTGTGTGCTTCACTGAATGTAAATTACACCTCAAGAAACAATGTTTTTAAAAAAAGCTCTGAATAAGCACTGATCTTTCGTTATTGTTAGGTTGCTGACGTATTTAGAGGGAAATGACCCTCATTTCTTTTGAAACGAATAAAACACCAATATGGATTGATGCATAGAAGGCTGAGTAGACCAAACAAGCGTGGCAGATTGGCCATGGCGAAATCTCTACGTATATTTCTCTGTATCTAAACGTTCCCTCTGAAATTCTCTCAAATTGCTGTATCTTTGAAATTTTCAATAAAGGAAAAACACAAGCAGTGAAAACGTAAAAACAGAAAGCCAGGGAAGAATGATCCGTTCTTGTTTGGGGAGAGAGTGCTCTGTGATTAGGGCAGGGCCCCCAGGGCTTTGCGGTTATTGGGTATGATCTATTTTTAAACCGGGGAGATGGACACATGGGAATTTCCTTCACTGATTTTAAAATTATCCACGTATGCTCTTCAGAGTTATATATACTTAGAGTAATTCACAGATGCTGGGGGACTGGCTAAGCTGGAAGAGCCTGCCGCCACTCCCTCTCCTCTGGCCCCACGTGGACAGGGCCTGGCCTCAGTGACAGGGACAAGCTCCGTGAGATCCACAGACACACCAGCTGGGGCACTCTGCCATCATGTTTTGCTGTTAGCCCTTGAGTGTTGATGCTCCCTTGGTATGTAGCCGTACCTTCCTTAGACGAGCCACTACACATGCGCCAGCCCACTCTGGAAACATGCGGAAGCTTCCATCTCTAGTGTTCTCTGGCCCCAGGCAGGCTCCATTAGGTTGGTAAGCCAGGAGGGTGTGGGTATGGGGCTGCTAGTTGCCGTCCTTCCTACTGTGAGAAAAACCTCGCTGAGTTTGGAGTCAGTGGAGTCAGGGATTCGTAGAAGAGATAAAGCCTTAATGCTATCATCCGGTCTCCTAGATCCAGCCATTCCTGAGACACGATCCATTATGTGAGCTGATATATTCCCCTTTTGCTTAAACCAGTTTTATGTGGGCATCTTTCGCTTGCAACAAAGAATCCTAACTATCAGCTGCCAAAATACTAGGTGCCGTTTCTGTGTCTGCAACCCTCCAGCCCCTGGCCGCTGGCCCCACTCACTTGGTGATCTCCTCTAAGGCCGCCTCAGGTAAGGCCAGCATCTCCACCAGCAGGGACAGGATCTCAAAGAGCAGAGTGTGGGGGTTCTGGGGAGTCATGTCTGTCAGGGCGTCCTGTTCTGGGGACACGGGACGATGCGTACCATTACCATCTGGTAGTTTTGGATACCCGCCCTCCACCCTGCCCAAGCTCTCACTTCTCTGGGCGCATCCCTGCTCACCCACGGAGGAGAAGAAGCGCCTGGTGTCTGTCATCACAGCCAAGAAGTCCTTGAAGCCCACGTGACCATCTCCTGGGGAGGCCAGAGGGAGAACAGTGGGCAAGGGCCTTCCGGAACAGGTCCTGGCATTGCAGCCCAGCCACGGTCATTAGCACTGACTCCGTGGGTTTGATGATAAAACACAGAGACGACACATTTGAACACATATATAACATACATTCAATGCATGGATCTGCGGTGCAGAGAGGAAAGTAGGAGGCGAAAATTAAAACCTCCTGGGTTGGAAGCTCCTAGAATTTGGGACCTCGAGGCAGCAACCTGGATTCACATCCCCAGCCCACCACTTGCTATCCGTGCAACCTTGGAAAGCCTCTTAACACCCCCCCGCCAAAGCCTTAGTTTTCTCATCTATAGCTGGCACCTAGACTGTGGATGATCTCATAAAGCAAAGTGCTTAGACCAGGGCCATGCATCTCATACAAGCTCCCTAAATATTAGCAACTGTTAGTATTACCGTGGGCGAGTCATTGCATGACAGTTATGTGCCCACAAGATTCCCACCTCGGCCTTCAAGGCCCTGCAGGACCAGCCTGTTCCCTGACTCCAGCTTCACCTGGTGCCAAGCGCCTCCGCCACGAACCTGTTCTTCCACGGGGGCCACATTCTCTGCTCTGGGCCTTTGCACATGCTGCTTCCACTTCCTGAATCCTCTCTAGCACCCTCCAACTCTTTCGCTTAGTAAACATCCTATGTGTGCTTCTGCCTGACCGCCCCTTCCCCAGGGAAGTCAGACCTGACCGAGTCAGCCGCCTCATTACCCACTTTTGTAAAACCCTCTACTTCAACCGCACTCGTAAGATCTGGAATGTAATGGAGGGTCTGGAAGGCAGGGACGGGGTCTGTTTTGTTCTGCACTGTATCTCAGGGCTTAAGACAGGTAAGTCTCAGGGGCACCTGGCTGGAACGAACGACTCAGTCTCAAGGTTGTGAGTTCAAGCCCCACGTTGGGTGTAGAGATTACTTAAATAAGCAAAACTTAAAAGAAAAAAAAGACAGGTAGGTCTTAGCAAATATTCTCTGAACCACTAGATGAATGAATGATCTCGAATCCTGAAAACCGCCCTCTGGAGGTGCTTAATACCCTTATCCACATGTCACAGATAAAGCCGGAGGCCGAGGATAGAAAGCAGTTTCCAGAGAGTCACGTAGGGGCAGAGCCGGGGTCAATTCCTGGCTTGTGTTTGTGGATTCGCCCCTGTGTGGTGATGGAGACAGCCTGGTAGGCCAGGTAGAGGGGCCAGAACCCCAGGACCCTTACAGCTTCACTGCTCCCCATGTCATGCATCTAGCCAATCAAACCGTGTGAGACCTTCCCCCCATCCTCTTCCCTTTGTCTAAGTTATTTCTACCACCAGGAATGCCCTTCTTCCTTTTCTCCCCACCTAACCCCTATCTAATCTTCCGCAATTTGGCTCAGGCACCACCTCCTCCAGGAAGCCTTCCTTCCTGATCCCTTCCTCCAAGTCACCCTAAGTGCTCTGCCTTCGATGACTCCTACTTCCCTGTCTAGGTGAGAGCCTTAAAGGCAGGTCTCATGGGTCTTACACACCTCTCCATTCTCAGTGTCCTGCCCAGGAATGGGCACACAGTGAGCATTTATTTTTTATTTTTTTTTAATTTACTTTTGAGAGAGACAGTGAATGAGTGGGGGAGGTGCAGGGAGAGAGGGAGACACAGAGTCCCAAGCAGGGGCCAGGCTCTGAGCTGTGAGCACAGAGCCCGATGTGGGGCTTGAACTCACAGACTGTGAGATCATGACCTGAGCCGAAGTCAGATGCTTAACCGACTGAGCCACCCAGGTGCCGCTCATGAGCATTTAATAAATATTTGGTGGATGACTAATACTAGCAGTTAATGTCTCCTGGGCGCATTCTGGGCACCAGGCATTGTGCTCAATGCTTAGCCTGGATGATCTCATTTGCTTTTCAGCAGCCTGGGGAGATGGATACTGCTATCAACCCCATTTTACAGAAAACAGTCTTGGGGGCGCCTGGGTGGCTCAGTTTGTTAAGCATCGGCTTCAGCTCAGGTCATGATCTCATGTTTCGTGGGTTCAAGCCCCGCGTCGGGGTCTGTGCTGATGGCTAGCTCAGAGCCTGGGGCCTGCTTCACATTCTGTGTCTCCCTTTCTCTCTGACCCTCCCCTGCTCATGCTGTCTCTAAAATAAATAAAAGACATTAAAAAATTTTAAGAAAACAGCCTTGGTGAACTTCAGTGACCTGTCCAAGGCCACACAGCTGGTCAGATGAGCTACTGAGTCACAGAAGCACGTCCTGTGAGGCACACACGAGGGCCTAAAAAGGAGGAATCTCAGAAATCACCCACATCCTGGGGTCAGAAGGTAGGTCGTGGTCATCCCTGGGTCCCCGGAATCTGGCACTGAGTAGGTGCTCAGAGACCGTTACCTGTGGGGGCCAGAACCAGCTACATCGCTTGTGGGCCCTGGTGCAAATGAACGTGCAGGATGGGGCCCCTCACTCAAAACTTATGAAAAATTTCCAGACTGCCACAGCGGAGTGTTCGACCATGTGCAGGGCCCTTTAAGTGTGGAGCCCTGGGGGCGCCTGGGTGGCTCAGTCAGTTAAGCGTCCGACTTTGGCTCAGGTCATGATCTCACGGTTCGTGGGTTCAAACCCCGCATCGGGCTCTGTGCTGACAGCTCAGAGCCTGGAGCCTGCTTCGGATTCTGTGTCTCCCTCTATCTCTGACCCTCCCCTGCTCGCGCTCTCTCTGTCTCTCAAAAATAAGTAAAAAACATTTTTAAAAATTAAAAAAAAAGCGTGGAGCCCTGTGTGACTGCAAAGGTCCCACGTGGCTGGAGCCCCGCCTGGGACTGAGAATGACGCTTCCCCCCACTCACCGTCGACGTCAGCGCTCGTCAGGGCGTCGTCTACCTGAGCCGGCGTCAGGGAGATACCCACGAGCAGCAGAATGTTCTCCAGGCTCTGGGCGTCCACCTCGCCGCGGCCATTGAAGATCTCAAAGTAGCTGCGGAAGGCTGCGGCGGGCAGTGGGGGCACGTGAGGCGGCGACAGTCCTTCCCACCCTCATCCCACTCCTCCCAACCACCCTCCTGCCCCTGCAGCCTTTAACACCACGGCTGGGGGGGGGGGCGGCGTGGTAACTGACCGAGCAACGGTGGAAGGCACAGGCCCACTACCCACTCCACTCTCTATTACAGGGTCGGCCTGAGGGGTCAGCTGGGGCGCACACACGAGGCTCTTAAGCGATCTTCATTTTGTACCAGGAGGGCGCCCACCATTGAGGGCACCCCTGCTATGTGCCAGGCCCTGTGCTAGGCTCTTCACAGCCATGTTCTCACATTCAGTTCTTACGACAGCCTCGTAAGAGTGGGACGCATGTTCCTTTTGTAACGATAGGGAAACTGAGGCTTAGAGATAAGGTGACCAGGCAGGGCTTTCTGACTCTGAGTTTGGTGCTCTGTGGTCAATTATCTGCATGGGCGTGGCTTCCAGGATAGCTTGCCTGGACCAGAGCAGAGGGCTGGAAGGAGACTGAGACAATTCCAGAGCAGCGCCAACTGATCCCAAAGCCATGACCTGGTCATAACGTGAGGGTGCCCGGCTTCTCAGCCCGCAGCAAAATGCAGGTGGAATCAACAGACCTAGAGAGACAGCGGGCTCTGCTACTTAATATTAAGCCGAGTTGCCGTTATAGGCTGAACTGCATCCACCAAAATCCTTCTGTGGCTGCCCCTGTCCCCACGACCTTAGCATGTGACTGTATTAGAGAGCCTTTAAAGAGGTGGTTAAGGGGCGCCTGGGTGGCTCAGTTGGTTAAGTGTCTGATTTCGCCTCTGGACATGGTCTCAGGGTTCGTGAGTTCAAGCCCCGTGTCAGGTTCTGTGCTGACAGCTCAGAGCCTGGAGCCTGCTTCAGATTCTGTGTCTCCCTCTGTCTAGCCCCACTCCCCACACTGTGTTCTGTCTCTCAAAACTGAATAAACATTAAAAATAAATAAAATAAAGAGGTGGTTAAATTAAATTTAAGAAATGTTTTTGGGGGTGCCTGGGTGGCTCAGTTGGTTGAGCTTCCCACTTTGGCTTAGGTCATGATCTCACGGCTTGTGGGTTTGGGCCCCATGTTGGGATCTGTGCTGACGGCTCAGAGCCTGGAGGCTGCTTTGGATTCTGTGTCTCCCTCTCTCTCTGTTCCTCCCCCACTCACACTCTGTCTCTCTCTCTCAAAGATAAATGAACATTAAAATTTAAATATATATATATTTAAAAATTTTTTTAATCCTTGTTTATTTTTGAGAGTGAGACAGAGAGAGACAGAGTGTGAGTGGGGGAGAGGCAGATACAGAATCCGAAGCAGGCTCCAGGCTCTGAGCTGTCAGCACAGAGCCTGACACAGGGCTCAAACTCATGAAATGTGAGATCATGACCTGAGCTGAAGCCACGCCTGACCGACTGAGCCACCCAGGTGTCCCTGGAAGTGATTAAATTAAAATGTGACAGTAGCATGGGTCCTGAGCCAATCTGACCAGTGTCCTTACACGGAAAGGAAATGTGGAAACACAAGAGACACCAGGGATGCGTGTGCACAGAGGAAAGACCACATGAGGGCACAGGGAGGAGAAGGTGGCGGCCTGCAAGCCAAGGAGAGAGGCCTCAGAAGAAACCAAATCTGCCGACACCTTGACCTTGGACTCCTAACCTTGAGAACTGTGAGGAAATAAATGCTCAGCCACAGTTTGTGAAACTCCAGTATGGTGACCCAAGCAGACTACACAATTGCCATGGACAAGTTGCTGTATTTCTCTGAGCCTCAATTTTCCTATCTGTGAGATGGACAGAATGGTGCTTCTGAAAGCAGTCGTGTCACTCAGTGCCTGGCACATAATCAACTCTGAAGTCTGACACACAGAACGGACCCCAGGAAGGGGTCATGGGGAGCCAGAGAGCGCATTCGGGGAAGTTAGAAGGGGCCACGGCGGCTGACGGAGAGGGTCACAGAGTTGGGGGAGGAGTGAAGGGTGGAAGGAGGACAGGGCAGTGCTGAGGGGGGTGCGGAGAGGCTCTAGCAGCCTGAGCAGCACATGGGGGCAGCACTCACCCCTCCTCCTTGCGGGCAAGTGAGGTCTCAAGGCCTAGCCCCAAGAACGGTGGAGACAAAGGGCACAGTGCCTTCCCCCCTTAAAATGTTGTGGAGGGGGTGGAATGTGGTGGGAAATGGGACTTGTCCAGGGCAAGTGGTCTTGCTAAATGGTGAGGGAGGGTCCAGGGCAGATGGGGGGCCTGGAGCTCTGCCCCTCACCCAAGCTGCCTCCAGAGGACAGTAGACTGGGCTGAAGTTGGGGGGACTGGGGCTGGAGAGGAGGCAGAAACGCCTCAAAAACCTAAAGAACTTTGCAGGACTTGCGCATGTGCTCAGAGGCGTGGCTCTGAGGCTGGAAGGGGACTCGGAGGGGGGGGCCCAGCAGGAGCTCGGACTCCCCCAGCCAGCTGCCACCCTGCACTGTCCCCCTAGCCGAGTAGTCCCCAGGGGGCCCACGCCCAGGGCTGTGGTGTGATCTGTCCTCCTGCTCCCGCCTGGGCCCGGAACCCGCAAGGACTGGGGGGGTTCTGGGGCAGGCCTGCCCTCACCTTCCTCCTGCTTCAGGGTGAGGTGCTCCTCCGGCCTCTCCTCCCAGTTCTGATACAGCTTGAGGAGGCCGCGCTCCTCCAGCTCCTGCCTGCAGAGGAGGACGCGGGGCGCGGGGCACAAGTCCAGCTGCCCACCCTTGCCCGGGGCCACCCCAAGAAGCTAAGGGAGGGCAAGGGGGAAGGCGGGGCAGGGGAGGGCAGGAGAAGGACGCTGGAGGGGAGGCTCAGGGAAGTCAGGAGAGTCTCAGAGAGATCCCGGTGAAGAGGAGGCAGTGGGGAGGGGCGTGAGGAGAAGGGACACACCGTGGGAGGGTTAGAAAGGGAAAAGCTGTCAGAAATAGGGAAAAAAGACCTAGATGTTGGGGAGGGAGGAGGCCAAAAGTGAGAGGAAACGGAGAGAGGACATAGGAACAGGAGGAACAGGTGCGGTGACAGGGGCAAGAGTCTGGAAGAGAGGGGCCAGGGGCCCTGGGACACAGGCTGTGACCTTGGGCGCCCTTTTTGGGGTGGCTCCTACCATGCCTTAGCGCTGCTCATGCTTCTCTCTCCGCTCAGGCTCCTCTCTCCGCTCAGGCGCAGGGGTTCTGCCCTTCTCCAGCCTGTGTCCAACATGGGGGCCGGCAGCGCAGCCACAGGCCCTGGGAGCGGGGCTCCCCCAGGGGTGGGGACTGACCCGGGGGCCGGCGACCGGGCCCAGGATGGGGCCACTGCAGGGGCCGACACCGGGGTCTGAGGCAGCGTCAGAAGCAGGCTCAAGGCTGAGGTGGGCACGGGGGTCAGGGTCCTGGGGGACTTCCGGTTTGGCAGGGCCCGGGCCTTGGCTGTCGCCCTCCGATGCATGGCCTCTTCCTCCTCCACCTCCAGCAGGCACTGCATGAAGCCTGGCCGGAGGCTTCCGAGGTTCGGGGCCCCTGCGGCCGCCATGGGCTCCTGAGGCTTCTTCTGCACCAAGACTAGGTCCCTCCTCTCTCCAGAGCCCCTCACCTCCTGGGGACAGGACACGAGAGGGGGTCCGGGAGGCCTCCAGCCAGCCAGACTGTCCCACACAGCCTCTCCTGTCACTGGTTCTCCAGGGCAGCAGGACCTTGCACTTTCATCCACGACTACCCACCGACAGGGCGTGTTGGGTGCCTAAGAAATGGCCACTCAGGGGCCAGCTGGATGTCCGACTTCAGCTCAGGTCATGATCTCACTGTTCTTGGGTTCGAGCCCCACATCAGGCTCTGTGCTGACAGCTCAGAGCCTGGAGCCTGCTTTGGGTTCTGTCTCCCCCTCCCCACTCACACTCTGTCTGTCTCTCTGTCTCTCAAAAATAAAATAAATATTTAAAAACAATGGCCACTCATTCATCTGGCTGGTCCAGCCACCCCCTGCACCTGTCCTTCCCGGTACAGGGAACAGCTGTCCCCAGCCCACCTCCAGCCACCACGCTATGTCGCACAGACGCCTGCCCGGTCCTTTCTCCCAAAGGAGATGCGGCTCTTGTCACACACTCTGTCCCTAAAGCATCAGCTCTCCTTTGCTCATCAGCATAAACATGCAACGTTATCTTCCTTCTAAAGAAAATCTCCCCCTGACAAACCCCTCCAGCTACCAGCCCAGGGTTCTGTTCCTCTTTCCAAGCTCCAGAGGACAAGGGCATCCTATGACCCACCCCCAGCCCCCAAGACGCACACACACGCACGTGTGCCCATCCATGGGCACACTCACACTTGCACCTTCTCCAGTCGGACTCCAAATACTATCACAGTCCCTCCTTCCTCTTCCTGCCCACCTGTTCCCCCCCCCCCCCCCGCCACGCCGGCTCTACTTACTGGTGGAGGAACAGGCCCCGGTACTGGCTGGGTCTCCACACTTTTGACCCTAAACAAGGGAGAGACCCCCGGGCGGCAGAGGGGCTCAGCTCAAGACTTGTCCTTTGCTCTGACCTTCTCTCAGCCCCCAGGACACTCAGGTCCACAGCCCAGCCTGATCCCTGCATCCCTCTGGCCTTCTAATCTCAGAGGGGCCTCTCATTCCCTCACATCCCCAAGTATGTAAGGACAAGGCCTTCGAAGTACAGGTTTGCGGAACAAAGAATTCTGGTGTCAGGGCTATCATCCAGATGGGGAAACTGAGGCCCAGAGGGGCATGACTTGCCCGAGGTCCTGCATCAGGTCAGGAGCAGTCAGGACTAGAATTCACCTCACCTGTAACTTACCGGAAGCATGACCTTGGTGGGTCAGGGTGTGAGGTGGGGGATGGCAGCGGAGGACAGCTTACCTTCCTTTGGGTGGGTCAAGTCCGGGCGTGGATCGTGGGAAGGAGCTGGCCATCTTTTCCTCCAGACTTGCCATGGGCATTAGCGGCCCTGCCCCCTGAGAACTGTCCTCATGTCTCCACGGGCCAGGCTGTGGCAGAGACCCCTGTGGCCTGACATGTGGGATGTCCACCTCCTTGGAGGGCTTGTCTCCCCGCTGCTGCCCACAGCCGTCCGAGGTGCAAGAAGCCTTCACTGGCTGTGCTATGTCTGCCCCATTAGCTGCCTGATGACCCAGGGGAGGCTGACACTCCGGGCCCTGCCAAGGACAAGGATACCAAAATGAGGAGCCCCGTCCTGGCTCCCAGGTGAACCTCCACACTCGCCTGGAGACCAGGCTCTCTCTGACCCAGGCACTGCAAACATCCTCCCACAGAGCGCTCCCAGCACCCCTGGAAGGTAGCACAGATCCCCGTTTTCAGGGATGAAGACGCCGAGGCCCGTAGGAGTCATCGCCTATCCAAAGTCATAGACATAGAAGGGGACCTTGGAGGACGTGAGGCAGTTCCCTTTAAAGGGGGTTTCCCGGGGCGCCTGGGTGGCTCAGTCGATTGGGCGTCCAGCTTCGGCTCAGGTCATGATCTCATGGTTTGTGGGTTCAGGCCCTGTGTTGGGCTCTGTGCTGACAGCTAGCTTAGCGCCTGGAGCCTGCTTTACATTCTGTATCTCCCTCTCTCTCTGACCCTCCCCTGTCACGCTGTCTTTCTCTCTCTCTCAAAAATAAATAAAAAACATAAATAAAGGGGATTTCCCAAGGAGAGTTCAAAGCACAAGAATCCCACATGACAGTCCCTAAAAAAGGAGTTTTGTGTCAACTGATTTCAGGACTTATTATAAAGTGACTTATGATCAAGACGGTGTGGGACCGGAATAGGATAGACAGATGAATGGAACAAAGAGAGTTCAGAAATAGGCTTACACATGCATGCTCACCTGACTTACTACCAAGGTGCAGTCAGTATGGAAAGGAACGTCTTCAGCAAATGGCGCTGGGGTGGATGGATGGCCACAGGCAAAGAATCAAACCACCACCCAACACGCATGCACGCGCAAGGATTAACTCAAGATGGATCCTAGGGCGCCTGGGTGGCTCAGTCGATTGAGTGCTGACCTCCTGCTCAGGTCATGATTTCAAACTCCATGAGTTCGAGTCCCGTGTCAGGCTCTGTGCTGATGGCTCAGAGCCTGGATCCCGCTACGGATTCTGCGTCTCCCTCTCTCCCACTCTGTCTCTCAAAAATAAACATTAAAAAAAAAAAAAGATGGATCCTAAATGTAAATGTTAAGTCTAAAATTAAAAATCTTGAGGAAAACGTAAGAGAACATCTGATGTGACCTTGGGTTAAGCCAAGATGTCTAAGAAATAACACCAAAAACTCAAGCTCTAAAGAAAATATTAATAAATTCGGCTTTATCAAAATTCAGAACTTCTGTTCTTTGAAAGTCACTGTTAAGAGAATGGAAAAGACAAGACACAGACTGGGGGAAAAACACTCCCCAATCACACATCTGAGAAAGGAGTGTATTCAGAATATGTAAGAGCTCTCCAAACTCAATCAGAAGAAAACAAACAGCCTGGCAGCCTGTTTTTTTTTTTAATTTTTAATATTTGTTTATTTTTGAGAAAGAGAGACAGAGTGTGAGCGCGGCAGGAGTGGGGGGATACAGTGAGGGAGAGGGAGACACAGAATCCAAAGCAGGCTCTAGGCTCTGAGCTGTCAGCACGGAGCCCGATGCAGGGCTCAAACCCACAAACTGTGAGATCATGACCCAAGCTGAAGTTAAATGTTTTTTATTTATTTTTGATACAGAGACAGAGCATGAGAGGGGGAGGGACTGAGAGAGAAGGAGATACAGAACCGGAAGCAGGCTCCAGGTTCTGAGCTGGCTGTCAGCACAGAGCCTGATGCGGGGCTCGATCCCACGAACGTGAGATCTGACCTGAGCCGAAGTCGGAGGCTTAACCGACTGAGCCACCCAGGCGCCCCCCAAGCTGAAGTTAGATGCTCAACCGACTGAACCACCCAGGCACCTCCAACCTGGTTTTTTTCAAAGGCAGTAAGTGAAAGGACAATCCACAAAATGGAAGAAGAAAGTGTGTAAATCATATATGTCATAAGAGTTTAGTATCCATCATATATAAAGAACTCCTCCAACTCAACACAAAAATGACTGATCCACTGAAAACAATAGGCAAAGAATTTGAATAGACATTTCTCCAAAGAAGATCTACAGAAGGCCTAGGAGGGCATTTAAAAAGGTTCAACCTCATTAGTCATTAGGAAAATGCAAATTAAGGCCTCCATGAGCGTTGAAGAGGCACCTGTCAGAACACTTAAAATGAAAAGACTGGCTCCACCAAGTTTAGGGGAGGGTGTGGGGTGCCTGGTATTCCAGTACGTCTGGTGGGGATGTGAAATGGCACAACCACTTCGGAGAAAACTTTGGCAGGTTCTTAATAAGCTCAACATATGCCCACCATACGACCCACTCTACTCCTAGCTGCTTCTTTGCTCAAGAGAAATGAAAGCCTTTGTTCACGCGAACACGAATGTTCGGAGAAGTTTTATTTGTCATAGTCAAAAAGGGAGAACAAACCAAATGTCCATCGCTAAGCGAAGGGATGACACGGAGAGACGGGCATACAATGGAATATCGCTCAGGAACAGAAAGAATGAAGTGCTGCTACTTCAACGGCACGGCCGAACTTCAACATAACCAGGCCGAGTGAAAGAAGACGGGTGACAAGAATGGACGCCGTACACTTCCATTTACATGAAATTCGAGGAAATACAAACAAACCCATAGAAGAGAAGGAAACAGATGAGTGGTGGCCTGGGGATGGGGTGGGGGGGCTGGGAAGGTATACGAGGGGCCTGGGGAAATTTTAGTGTGGGGGGGAGATAATGTTTGCTTTCTTTTAACGTTTATTTATTATTAAGAGACAGAGCATGAGCTGGGGAGGGGAAGAGAGAGGGAGACACAGAATCTGAAGCAGGCTCCAGGCTCTGAGCTGTCAGCACAGAGCCCAATGCAGGGCTTGAACTCACAAACCGCAAGACCATGACCTGAGCCGAAGTCATACGCTCAACCGACTGAGCCACCCAGGCGCCCCATGTTTGCTTTGTTGATTGTGGTGCTGCTTTTATGGGTGTGTACCTACGTCCAAAACATCGAACTGTACGTTGGAAGTACGTGCGTGTGTCCATTAGACTTCACTGAAGCTTTAAGAAAATACTCTTAGAATGACAATAAGTAAAATGAGCTCAAAAATGGCACCATGCGCTAACCATCACCGGCGAGGCCTTGCAGAAGCTCATCAGCTAAGAAGCGGCTTCTAGGCTATCCTAGCATAATTGACATGATATTTGAACTTGGTTAAACCCAGCACGGGCCTATTTTTATTGTACCCATAACCCTCAAGCCCTCCCCCCTCCCCCACCCATGGACGTCCTGTGGGGAAACAGGCCGTAAAGGCTTGCTGGGGGCAATCAAGAGTATCCAGAATCTCCCAGTGACCCACACAGACTGGGCAATTGACATGGCCAGGGGCACAGAGAGGAGCAGACACGAAATGGGGGCCCCCGGGAGGCTCCTTCGTCTCCGCTGTGGGGCAGTCATTCCTGCCACGTCTCCATGGACGTTACCTGGTGGCTCTCGGGGACCTGACCCTCCACCGTCCCCGGGTTCTGCCGTCTCCCCGGCTGGTCCTCGGTCTCCTTCCCCGAGCCCTGTTGCTGCGGCCCTTCCTGCGCTGCGGGGACCCTGGAAGACAGCACCGCCAGCTCACTTCCTGGCGTGGTCTGATCATGGCCTCCTTGCGGCAATCCGGGCCCTTGTTGGGGTGACGGAGTCGGCTGCTTCTTCCTGAGGAGACAACAGAGCGACACCCCAGCTCCTGGATCATTCTCAGACTCCTTTGTATTTCCCAGCCCCCACCCCCACCCCCCGCCCTGTGCAGGACTAGGCACACCATCGGTGGCTACTTAATGCTGGAGAAAATGAATGGAGGACTGACATGAGTTCCCCAAATCCCAGATACTATGACATTAATGTTTAGGGAAGTTAGGATTTTATTATTGTTATTGTTGTTTAGAAGAAAGAGAAAAGTCAGGGGCTCCTGGCTGGCTCAGTCGGTGGAGCACGTGACTCTTGATCTCAGGGTTGTGAGTTTGAGCCCCACACTGGATGTAGAGGTTACTTACAAATAAAAGAATCTTAAAAAAAAAAAAAGAAAGAAAGAAAAAACAAAAAATCAAAGAGAACAGAGGTTGAGGGACTTGAAGACTTGAGTCTAGGTTCATAAAGCTGAAGGAGATGGCTCAGGATTTCAGTCTGTGCCGGTCTGATCTCACTTTCATGTTCTGAGTATTTCCCCCAAGTTTCTTTCTATGAATGCCCACGTGTATTTATCATGAGATTTAGTTCCTTACTGTCTTCAAACAACTGCTTAATTGTACACAGTTACAATTATATTGTATATACAGTTTTGCAATCTTTTTTCAATTACTGTTTTAACCTAATTTTTTTCCATGCCAAAACGTCTTTCATAAACATGCCTTTTAAGTGAAAGTAGAAAATCTCGTATTTTATAAATAAGCATACTTGACTTTACCATTCCTCTGTAGTGGATATTTAGGGCATACTGGCATTTCCAGATTTTCAGTATTTAAAATGACATGGCAGAGGAGCGCCTGGGTGGCTCAGTCGGTTAAGCATCTGACTTTGGCTCAGGTCATGATCTCATGGTTCGTGGGTTTGAGCCCTGCATCAGGCTCTGTGCTAACAGTTCAGAGCCTGGAGCCTGCTTCGGATTCTGTGTCTCCCTCTCTCTCTCTCTCTGCCCCTCCTCCACTTGCACTCTGTCTCTCTCTCAGAGATAAATAAACTTTAAAAATTGTTTTAATAAAATAAATAATAAAATGACATGGCAGAGAAAAGTTTGCATAAAACTTTGCCTGCATCTCCAATTATTTCCTTAGGGTGTATTTCTGAAATGGATGAAGGTCAAGGTACTTTTAAGGCCATTTAAACAAATGGCTAAGTTGTTGAGCAGATGTATTGAAATGGTTTGTTTCTACCAGTGTGGTGTGCGGTTCCCATCTGGGGCGGGAGCGGGGGGGGGGGACCTGACCTAGCCTCGATTCATTCCCCCAACTTTACACGTAGAAGATTATTCAGAGGCTTTTGGTAACAAGGAAATTAAAGCGATAAGCTGACTCGTCTGAACTGTTTCTATTTCCCAAATCTTTCCCTTTTTGCTTCTCTCTGTTTCTCTCTCAATTTTCTTTTCTTAATTAAAAAATTTTTAATGTTTTTATTTATTTTTGAGAGAGAAACAGACAGAGTGTGAGCAAGGAGGGACAGAGAGAGAGGGAGACATAGAATCAGAAGCAGGCTCCAGGCTTTGAGCAGTCAGCACAGAGCCGGACACGGGGCGGACTGCACAATCATGACCTGAGCCGGTCAGATACTTAACTGACTGGGCAACCCAGGTGCCCCTTAATTTTCTCTTTTTCAAAAAGATTACACTCTGGGGCACCTGGCTGGCTCGGTCCATGGAGCACATGACTCTTGATCTCAGGGTTCTGTGTTTGAGCCCTATGCTGGGTGCAGAAATTCCTTAAAAACAAAATCCTTAATATGTAAGATTCTTAACGTAGAGAAGTTAAAATGCAATATTTAGAAAATAGTAACAATAATGCCATGGAAATGCGAGTTTCCGAGTCTCGACCTCTCTTTTGTTCATTCTTCCATTAATTCAGTGAATACAGGTTTATCAGACACCTGCTAGGTGCCAGGCCCAGGGCCAGGCATGAGGGATTTGAGGCTGAGCAGGACACATGAAAGAAGCTTGTGGTCCTGTGTGTCTAGCAGCCAGTGCAGATGGAAGATTCAGGAAGCGATCATGTAGCGGGATTTGTGCCCCCTGAGAGAGAAGGTTAAGGGCGCATCTGCCATAGGCTGGGAGCCCCGCCTCCTGCCTGTCCTCCAGGCGGCTCACAGAGTTCTCTCCTGGACCTTCTTTCTTTTTTTTTTTAATATTTTTTAAACATTTATTTATTATTGAGAGACAGAACATGAGCTGAGGAGGGTCAGAGAGAGAGGCAGAGAGAGAGGTAGAATCTGAAGCAGGCTCCAGGCTCCGAGCTGTCAGCACAGAATCCGATGTGGGACTCGAACTCACAAACCGTGAGATCATGACCTGAGCCAAAGTCGGATGCTTAACCGACTGAGACACCCAGGCGCCCCACCTGGACCTTCCTGAAGAAGTCCCCGGCTCACCCTGGTCCTTCCGGATGCCTCTGCTCCTGGGTCCTGAGCTCCCGAGGCCTTTCCTCTGAGGCTTCCTTGTGTTCTGGTCCCTTCTCTGGCCCCTCTGGGGCTGATGAGGACTGCTTCCCACTGCCCATCCCTGCAGCATCTGGAAATGCAACCTGGAACAGAGATGCCCATGCGCCAGCCTAAGGGTTGGCCACAAGCACCCGTTTTGGAGGGCTCCTCCCTCTCCCTGGACATCATCCAGGGCTCAGGGACAGGGACGTCCTGTGCCTGACTGGGGAAGACGCTGGCGAGGCGAGGGGGGGGAGGGGAAGGAGAGGGGGAGGAGAAGCGGGGGAGGTGGAGATAGTGGAACTGGAGAGAGTGGCTAGGCTGAGACTTGTCCCATCCCAGCAGCACTAACGGCTCTAGAAGAAACCTGGAGTCCTAGGTAGCACCTGAGCCGGGGAGAACCCCCGAGGACAGCCTGCCAGAGCCCCCTGGAGGACACCTCGGCTCTCAGAAGATCAGTGAGAGACTTCCACAATTTCCGCTACATCATAGTTCAGGCTTTGGAACCAGATTTTGATGCCCATCTTGGTCTATAGCTGAGCCGGTGACTGGTGCCAGCTCTGAGTCCCACCTGAGACAGCAAACTCCAGGCGACCTGCCTCAATCAATCGATGACAGTTGTTCTAATGCAGCGTGGTGACAAGAGCCAACATGGAGGGCACCTACCCCGGGAGGCAGGACCTGTGCCCCCAGGGATCGAACCCACTCAGTCCTCACCGTGACACACACAGGCAGTGGGGCTCAGACGGGAGCCGTGGCCTGCCCAAGGTCATGTGGCTGGTTACATAACAGGACTGGGAGCCCTGAGACTTTGCTTTTTGAAAAAATAAATCGGGGGTAGAGGTGAAGGAAGCCCTGAAGGCCTGTCCCGCCTCCTCCTAAGACTGGCCCCCCTGCCTTCAGGTGCTCTCCCGCCCCCAGGGGAAGCCATGACTTATAACAGAAGCTACAGGGAGAGGGTAATACTTTACCCAAGGGAATGTTGACTTTTTTTTTTTTTAATGGTGACATTTTTGGCTCTAGGGAAACTAGACAGGAGGGAGGGCTTTCTCTGTGCTCTTCCGTTCATGCCACTTGGCACGTAAAAGAACGGATGGAAAGAGACTGAGAAGTATGATAGAAGCTTAGAATGCAGGCTGAGGGCTGGGGGGCGGGTCGTGGATGGAAGCCTTGAACAGCCGTCAGGGGGCACATAGGAGACAAGTAGGAATTCTGGTTCTGCTCACCCAGCATCTATCCTGGTAAAAAAAAAAAAGCTAGCAGTGTGTGTGTGTCTGTGTGTGTGTCTGTGTGTGTGTGTGTGTGTGTGTGTGTGAGAGAGAGAAAGAGAGAGAGAGAGAGAGAGAGAGAACCCCATTCAGCACATGGGGTTCAGTGGAACCAAGTACCACCTCTGGATCCATTATACCAAGAGATCCAGGACACTCTGCCATGGTGACTAATTCAGGGATGAGCATGTGACCCGACAGAGACTTCCTTCAACTCTTGCAAAAAGGCTCTCTTCCTGTTGGGGAGCCTATGCCAGAGGATGTAAGATGAGAAGATTTTAACCCAAAGGGGCCAGGGCAAACCTTGCCATCTTGCAGGGAGAGCCTGCCTGGGAGTGTCACATTGGAAGGCAGAGCCAACAGACACTCAGTTAGCACCTTGATCCAGCCATACCTGAAGTGTACTGGCAGATTTGTCATTAACCCGAGCTGATGTATTCTCACTCCTGTCTAATCCAGTTCAAGTTGGGTTTTGTGTCTCGTGTAATTGAATTTTAATTAAAGGAGTTGGGGAGGAAGCCTGGGCAGAGGAGGAAAAAGGCGCCTGTTGGGAAGAGCAGGGTCAGAACATGAGGTGCAGGGCCCTACCTGGCTAGCTCCTGATACGGTGGGCTCAACACCAGGCCTCTTGCTGGTGGTGCTCATGCCAGGACTTGGCTGGGTCCCTGGAGCCTTGATCCTTCCCTCCACGTGCATCTGGGCGTTTCTGTTGTCCATTGTGCCACAGCCAATGAAGGTACCGGGTGAGGGGCATCCGTTTCTCTGGTCCCACAGGGAACTCCAATCAGAGTTCTGCCAAGCCCCTTACCTGAGCACCTCTTCAGCAACCCACGTGGACCCTGTAACACAGAGAGCTTGGCTCAAGGGAAGAGTCAGAGCCCTGCCCCCACGGCCCACACTACAGGGGCAGGCGGCCAAGGCGGAGAGCTCGCCACCCGCGGTCTACCCACATGGTCTTCCTAATTCTCACAGTGACTCGGAGGAGCAAGGGTACTTGCCAAGGGTCCGATGCCAGCTAGGCCACAGAGCAGGAATGAAACCGGGGCCTGTTGGGTCCCCAAACACATGCACTTTCTTCTACCCCCAGCATTTCCTAATGGGGCTCTGTGATCCTAATAATGTTGGTCCCATGAGGTACACCACACACACATACACACACACACACACACACACACACACACACACACACACTCTCACACACAAAAGAGCTCTGAGGCCAAATACATTTGTAAAGTGCTGAGTTAAAATACAACAGGCTCAGGGCGCCTGGGTGGCTCAGTCGGTTGAACAAACGTCTTCGGCTCAGGTCATGATCTCATGGTTCGTGGGTTCAAGCCCCGCATCAGGCTCTGTGCTGACAGCTCAGAGCCTGGAGCCTGCTTCAGATTCTGTGGGTCCCCCTCTCTCTGTCCCTCCCATGCTCATGCTTGGTCTTTCTCTGTTTCTCAATAATAATAAATGTTAACAAAAAAAGTTAAAAAACAATAAATAAATAGAACAGGCTCTGTGCTGCAGGACTTCTCAGAGCCTTAATATGCATATGAATATGCATTTTTAAAAATTTAATGTTTATTCATTTTTGAGAGATAGAGACAGAATGTGAATAAGGGAGAGGCAGAGAGACACACACACACACACACACACACATAATCCAAAGCAGGCTCCAGGCTCTGAGATGCCAGCACAGAGCCTGATGCGGGGCTTGAATTCACAGACTATAAGATCATGACCTGAGCCAAAGTCAGACGCTTAACCAACTGAGCCACCCAGGCGCCTCCTAAATATACATTTTAAAGAATGCCCCAGAATGTCACGGTTGTTATAGATCAAAACCCCAAGTTCTTCTGGAGGTCAAGGAACAAGGTTGGGAGCCCCAAGGTTTCCAATAGCAATAGGTATTTCACCGAAGCATCCTCCACCCCGCGCTGGACTCATCCCTTTCTAAAGCCTTTCTTGGTGTCTCTCCCGCCTCTCCCATTCAACCTCTTATTAGGTTGTATCACCAGGCTCTACACAGACCCCCGGCCTCTGCGCCCACACCCCACTTCTCTGTCTCTCCAACACCTGCCCCACCCCCCAACCATTCTTCAACCTCCCACCTCTTCTCGAAGCTTCCAGCCCTACCTCCAGCTCTGGATTCCTCTGAGGCGACACGAACACTATGTCTATGGGTGCATCAAAGACCCCTTTTCACTGTTTGAGTTTCTAGGGGTAAATCCCACCCCCCAGAGTGACCCTGGGACCTTGAAGATCTTGATGGTCTTCACTTTAAATCACGGTGGCCCGGCCAACAGACCCCGGAACCTTCTGTTTGCTGGGGGGCCTTTGCGAGCTGTATGCCCGTGTTCTCCTCCCCACTCTGTGAGATCACTCGGTTCAGTCCTGAGGCTCCGAGGAGCCCAGCGTCTTGTCCAATACAACACAGTCAGTCTGAAGAAGATCTGGGTTCAGACCCAGGCCTGTGCGGCTCCCAGGACTGCGTGTCTCACCATATCATCTTGCATCCAAAGAAGCCCGAGCTGCTCATCCCTTTGCCTACACAACCCCCGACCAACCCCCGCTCTCACCTCCTTTCCTCCCACCCCTACCCACACTCTGGTCCTTCCCGCAGCTAGGCCGGCGCCCCTACAATGCAGACGAGACCTCTGTCCCGTGGGGTGCCCACCCCAGGCACAGGGTCTGTCTCCCCAAGGGTCTAGCGTCTCACCTGGTACAGGAAGGTCAGCGCTGTCACCAAGTCCCTCCCTCTCCCTTGAAAGTTGCTTGCTTCTCCTGTCTCTGTCCCATGAGGACTCCCTGTGCTTCTCCCTTTCCTCTGGGCATCCCTGTGCCAGGGGTGGGTGACCCATCTGGAGGACCGCCCTCCAGACCCCCCCAACACGCCCCCCATTGTCCCCCTGTCACGCCTCAGAATCCTCAGGCCCCAATATTCCACACGCTGGAATGTTAAGGGGGCGGAGGCTCCAGAGGGGACCCAGGCCCCTCTCTGTCCCCATCTGGAACTTACAAACTGTGAGAATCTGAACAAAAGGACGTCCCCCAACCCCAGCAGCAGGACATGGAATCTGCGGACAAAACTGAGCGGGGTGGGTGGCACGCACAGATGACGATCTCCTTTCAGAGCACTTGGCGCCTTCTCTTTTTGTCCTGGGCTTTGTGGAGATTTCATTCACATCCCATTAATTATTAATTAACTAGTTTTTAAAATTTTTTATTTATTTAATTTTTGAGAAAGAGAGAGCAAACAAGGTGGGGAGGGGCAGAGAGAGAGAGAGAGAGAGAATCCCAAGCAGGCTCCGCACTCAGCACAGAGCCCAATGTGGGGCTTGATCCCACAGCTGTGAGATCATGACCTGAGCCAGTATCGATCACATGCTCAACAGACTGAGCCACCCCAGCGCCCCACAGTTCTCCCATTTAAACTGTACAATTCAAGGGTGTCTGGGTGGCTCAGCCGGTTAAGCGTTCGACTCTTGATTTCGGCTCAGGTCATGATCTCATGGTTCACGAGTTCGAGCCCCACATTGGGCTCTGTGCTGACAGTGCAGAGCCCGCTTGGGATTCTCTGACTCCTTCTCGCTCTCAAAATAAATAAATAAATTTAAAAAATAAAGTGTGTAACTCAATGGCTTGTAATATATTCACAGAATTGTCTGACGATCACCCCAATATTGGAACAACTTTATCACCCTAGAAAGAAACCCCAGGCTCCTTAGCCACCACCTCAGTCCTCACACCCCATCCCAGCCCTAGGCAGCCACGGACCTACTTGCCGTCTTGCACATATGCCTGTTCCGGACATTTTATATAAAGCAACTCATACAATACATGGTCCTTGGTGACTGGCTTCTTTCACATGGGAAAATGTTAAGATTCATTCCTTTTTGGGGCCAGCACACTGTATTTTGTATATCCATTTATCAGTTAACGGACATTCGTGTGTTTCTATTTTTGACTGTTATGAGGAACGCTGCTACAAACATTCATGTACCCATTTTTGTGCAAATACACGTTTTCATTTCTCTTGAATATACAGCTAGGAAAGTAATTGCTGGGTTACACGCTAACTCCATGTGTAGTTTCTTGGGTAATCGCCAGATGGTTTTCCCAGGCGGAGGCATCATTTTAGTCCCAACTGCAGTGCAGGGCTTTTCTACATCCTGACGAACATTTGTTATTAGCTGCCTTTTTAAATTCTAGCCATCCTAGTGGGTGTGGGTATGAAGTGAAATCTCACTGTGGTTTTGGTTTGCATTTCCCAGATCACTAATGAAGTGGAGGCCTTTCTTTCTTTCAATTTATCTATTTACTTTTTTAAATTATTTTTTTGGGGGGAGAGAGAGAGAGAGAGAGAGAGACAAAGAGAGACAGTGCGAGCAGGGAGGGGCGGAAAGAGGGGGAGACACAGAATCGGAAGCAGGCTCCAGGCTCTGAGCTAGCTGTCAGCACAGAGCCCGACGTGGGGCTTGAATTCACAAACCGTGAGATCATGACCTGAGCCAAAGTCAGATGCTTAACCGACTGAGCCATGCAGGCGCCCCTAAAAGATTCTATTTTTAAGTAATCTCTAAGCTCGATGTGGGGCTCAAACTCACAACCTTGAGATCAAGGGTTGCATGCTTTTCTGACTGAGCCAGCCAGGCGCCCCGTGGTGGGCATCTTTCCATGTGCTTATTGGGTATTCGTATACTTTCTTGGGGAAAATGTCTACTAGAGTCCATTATTCATGTATAACTTGGGTTGTCTTTTTACTATTGAACAGTAAGAGTTCTTTATATATTCTAGATGCAAGCACCTTGTCAGATATATAATTTGCAAGATTATTCTCTCATGATGTACATTGTATTTTCACTTGTCCTTTAAGCAAAAAAGTTTTAAATTTTATTCAAATCTTATTTATCTATTTTTTCTTTTTTTAAGAAAATGTTTATGGATTTATTTTGAGCGAGAGAGAGAGCATGAGCAGGGTAGAAGGGCAGAGGGGGAGAGAGAGAGAGAGAGAGAGAGAGAGAATCCCAAACAGGCTCCATGCACAGTGCAGAGCCTGATGCAGGGCTTGATCTCAGGCCTGAGATCTGAGCTAAAGTCAAGAGTCTGACGTTTAACCAACGGAGCCATCCAGCCGCCCCTATTTAATTTTTATTGTGTTGCTTGTGCTTTTAGTGTCATTTCTAAGAATCCATTAGATTCTCTTTTATTAGAACACAAATTCAAGGTCATGAAGATGTAGGTCTATGTTTCCTTCTAAAAGTTGTGTACTTTTAGCTCTTACACTGAGGCCTAGGATCTATTTTTAATTCATTTCGTATATGGTGTGAGGTGGGGATCGAACTTCATTCCTCTGCACGTGGCTCTCTAAGCACCATTTGTTGAAAAGACTATTGTTTCTCTATTGAATTGTTTTGGCACACTTCTAGAAAGTCAACTGACTGTAAATGTGAGGGGTTATTTCTGGATTCTCAGTTTTATTCCACTGATCTATACAAGCCTCCTTATTTTATAAAGTGCTCTACTGTCTCGATCATTGTAGCTTTGTAGTAAGTCTTGAAACCAGGAAGTGTGACTTCTCCAACTTTGTTCTCTTTCAGGATTGTTTTGTTATTGAGTGCCGTTTTATAAGTGGCTTCCCCAGCTAAGAAGTGGGGGAAATTTCTCTTAGAAATGTCTACGATGGAAGAAAGATACAGCAGAGAAAGATAAGTGACCTATGATATATATTTCAAGAGGCCACCAAGGACAGCTAGCCACATCAAACCCTCACCCTGCCCCTGGACCTACCAGAAAGCATCTGAATGAATCAGCAAGATTTTGCTTCCCTGCTCACTTCCTCATGCTTGGGATGGGCTCCATCTGAGCTTACATATACTCTGCTTGTTGGGTTGAATTGAATGTTGGGTAAATAATGTAATTAACCCGGGAATAGATAATAAGTCCAATTACTGTCTGCAGCAGAGATGTGGGAAGGCATCTCAAGAACGTCCAGCTATGAGGCTGGGATTTGACAATACAGCAAGGGACTGTTTGGCTTCTTCCAACTCAAGGACCGTGTGGTTTCCCTGGGCTTGTCACTGTTCAGTGGCCTCCATCACACCATGGAGAGAGCAGCCCTTGCCCTGCTGACCGCATGGGGATTTTCATGTCCACGTGACATCTTCCAGAGAGCTTTCCCTGACTTCTCAAGTCTGAGTTGGGTCTCTCTTCTCTTCTCTTGGTGCCCAGAGTCCCTGTGAATTCCTCCATCCTGGCTGTACTTCCCACTGTGCATTATAAATGACTCTTTTTCTCTCTGCCTCTTCTGGTCAGTGCGCTCGATGAAGGCAAGAGCTGGCTGGCTTCATCTCTGTGGCCCCGGCACCCAGCACCCGGCACAGGGTAGCTGTCGGTTCCCATCTTTGTTAGACGGAACTGAACTGAACGTGCTCTGAACACGTTGTAAGGTCTGGTTGCCCCCTGGCATGGAGTGATACTTCCTTTCGAGGTTCACGAGAGGAAGGCTTCCTACCTGTGGCGGCCACATGGCGAAGCCAGTCACCATGGGCTCCCTTCATGCTGCTTGGCTTCCAGAGCGGAAGTGATGGAGCTCAGTGCTGATTACAGACACCACCCCAGAGTTCAGCTTTTGAGAGCTGGTCCCTGATGCTCTCCCAGCTGGGCGTGCTCTAACCCAACAAGTCGGGGTGCTTGACTCCTTGGATTCCCAGGGTTCCCCTGTGTGGTTCAGTACATATTACTGCAAGGAGTCAGAGTGTGAATACAGGGTCCACAGGTGACAGGGACAGGGTCCTTCATTCAAGGGGCTCTCGGTCTGGCGGGCGAGCAGTCATATAAACCACCGGGTGAGACCGTGAAGGGGTAAGATTGTCAGTGTGCGAGCGCGCCCTCCCTGCCCCCCTCGGTCTCTCCCCCCTCCACCTCTCCACCTTTGAAGGGAAGGTCTCACTTTGCCACTCCAGGACTTAAGTAAAATGACAGGATTAAAGAAATAGGAAGAAAAAAATCTCATTCTCTAGGTCATTTCTCAATTTCATTGTTGGGGAGAATCAGGGTCATGAGCAAAGTTGAAATTAGAGGTTAAATCCATTCACATAAAGAGAAATGAACTTCATCCCCACCAGAACGGCTGTGATCAAAGTAAGTGGAAAATAAGTCTGGGTAAGGATGTGGGGAAATCGAAACCCCTGCTCATTGCTGGTGGGAACATAAAGTGGTGGAGCCACTATGGAAAATAGTTCAGTGGTTCCTCAGAAAGCTGGACAAAAATTACCACATGGCCCAGCAAACCCCCCTCTAGATGTACATACTCAAGAGAATTGAAAACAAGGACTCAGACATATGGCATCATTCACAGTAGCCGAAAGGTGGAAACGACCCAAATATCCATCAACAGATGAATGGATAAACCAAATGTGGAAGATCCATACAAAGGAATATCATTCAGCCATCAAAAAGAATGAAATTCTCATAGATGCTATGACAGGAAGGAACCTTGAAAACATTATACTAAGAAATAGACCAAGCACAAAGGAGTGATACTGTATGATTCCACTTACATGAAGTATCTAGAAGAGGCAAATTGACAGAGATGGAAACTAGAGGCCACCAGGGGTTGTGGGAGCGAAGAAATGGGGTGTATTGCCTAATGGGTACAGAGTTTCTGTTTCGGATGATGGAAAAAGTTCTGGAAATAGTGGTGACGGTTGCATGCAATACTGTGTACGTACTTAAGTCCACTGAATCATACGCTTAAAGATGGTTAAAATGGTAAAGTTTATGGTATGTATATTTTACCACAATAAAAAATACCTTTTTTGTTGTTTTTTAATTTACTTTTGAGAAAGAGAGTGCGGGAGCATGGGGGAGGGACAGAGAGAAAGGGAGACAGAGAACCCCAAGCAGGCTGTGCGCTGTCAGTGCAGAGTCCCACACAGGACTTGAACCCATGAACTTTGAGATCATGACCTGAGCTGAAATCAAGAGTTAAATGTTCAACTGAGTGAACCATCCAGGTGCCCATATAAAAAAAAATCTTTTAAAACAATTATTTATTTTGAGAGCCAGTGTGCGTGTGAGCTGGGAAGGAACAGAGACAGAGAAACTCAATCAGCCTCTACACTGTCAGCACAGAGCCCAACTTGGGGCTTGATCTCATGAACTGTGAGATTATGACCTGAGCCAAAATCAAGAGTCCAATGCTCAACTGACTGAGCCACCCAGGAGTCCCTAAAAAAGGTCTTTTAAGAAGGTAGATTAATTCTATAATAAAGAACCTGTACAGAGTGAGTTAAAGGAGAGAGAGGGAGGAGGGGGGAGATGGGGGTGGAGCAAAGATTTGGGATCAGCTGTGCTCCACCTAGGACCCAGCACATTGTAAGCACTTGCTAAATAACTGTGGAAGAAATGAGAGAACGTAGAGGAGAAGGCATTTGGAAAATTTGAATATGTTTAGACAATATGTATCCCATAACATTCTGTGAGAAATTCCAGCTAGAACGGGGCTTCTTTTTTTTTTTAATGTTTATTTATTTTGAGCGAGACAGAGACAGAGAGCAAGTGGGGGAGAAGCAGCGATCCCAAGCCCGCTTAACGCTGTCAGTGCAGAGCCCTACTTGGGGCTAGATTCCAGGAACCGTGAGATCACCACGTGAGCCGAAATCAGAGTCAGAGGCTTAACCCACTGAGCTACCCAGGCGCCCCCTTTTTAAGGGGGGATTGTTTTTCATTACTTATGTTGGTAAACTTCCCTCTTTGTTGAGTCTATGCCACACTGGGTCCCAGGCACGTGGTGGGTTAGAGTAAGGGTCGGGGGTCAGGCCATCCCACTTGATGCTGGGTCAGGTAAGCATCTCTTAAGCAGGAGTAGCCTCAGGGAATCTTCTGGAGTCAGGAGAAGGAAGGACATTCTGGAAGAGCCGAGGGAAGCACACGTTGGAGGAGAGAGAGGCTTCAGGGACAGCTGTGTAGGTAGATCGAGCTTGGAATCTCAGCCAACTCAGCCCAGGTGTATGATGGAGACGCCCCACAACCGGGGAGCCGATTGAGGCAGGGGCTGTACCGAAATTGTCTTCGCTGCCCAAGAGGCCTTGCCTGAGCCGGAAGCCCCCCACCCCACCCCCGCCAAGGCTCTTGGATTTCACCACGTCGGGCTCTAGAATCTTTCCGCCGCACGTCTTGAGCCAGAGCGGCCAGCAGAGGGCGGAAGGGAGACAAACGGGCCGAGAACCGCAAGCCGCCGCTCTAGCCTGACCGGGTCATAGAGTCGCCCCGCTTCCGGCTCCGCGATAGAAAAGGAGCCGGAAGTCCGGCGGGCTCCGGGCGTCGAGATGGAGGAGGGCGAGTACGAGTCGGTGCTCTGTGTCAAGCCGGAGGTCCACGTCTACCGCATCCCGCCGCGAGCCACCAACCGTGGTTACAGGTGAGGGCTCGCCGCCCGCCCAGGCTAACCCCGACTTAACCCCTTCCCCGCCGGCCGACACGCCCACTTGGGAAACGAGCACGGCGCCTGCAGGTGTAGGGGAGAGGCGGGAGGTAATGCTGCGACCTCTCCCGGTTCGAGGCCAGAGCAGGGAGAGGGACCCAGACTTTGGGCCGTCTCAGCCCGACGCACGGGGCTCGCTCCCGGCGCGCGAAAGGCGTTAAAGCCGTGTCTAGCCTGTGGTTTGCCGGGTACCCTAGAAGTGGTTGGGAGTGGGGGTGTCACAGACCTTTTCTTTTAGCTCTAACTGTCCTCGAAGGGAACCTCGAACAGCCCGAAGGGGGGAGGGGTTCTCTCTCAGGCGGAAATCCCCAGGGGAAGGAAGGGAGCGGAGAGCCGGCCAGAATGACCCGTCCGAGCTGTAAGCGGATGGCCAAAGCCCAGGGACCCCTCCCTGCTTAGCTCCCTTGGCGCGAACCTCAGGCTCTAATGCAGTCTGTGGCGCTTGGGAGGAGTCCGGTCGCGCTTCTCTGGTGATAAACAGGTGCTTGTGGCGTCAGGAAGGAAACGCATGACCGTGGGGGGTTGGAAGGAGACTTCTTTTCATAGGATTTTTTTATACGGTTTGCATTTTGGTACCCTGTGTGTGCATCACCTATGAAAAGAAGAAGAAGAAGAAGAAAAGATGTACCTGTTACAGACGACTGATCTGTGGCTGTTTTGTGCCACTGGGTCGGGGGTGGGGTCACTCTTGAAGGCAGTGTTTGTGTAAGTTATTTGGAAATACAGGAATGGTGGCGAGTCCGCGGCTCTGGCCTCTTCTTCCCCTCCAGCTGTGTTAACACAGACCCGTAGCTGACTTTCTAGAGAGTAGTGGGTCTTCTTGAATGCCGATGAGATCCGTGATGTCACTTAAAAAGATTATGAAATCAACAATAGAAACAGTTCCAAAAACATTGACTCTCTGTCGTCAAACTGGAGGAGGGACACCGAACTGGGGATGGCCATCTACTGCGATCGCCTTAAGTAGGATAGGAGGGGCTTTGTAAGCCCTCCTGGTCCCCCCAGAGCGTGAGTCTCCCAAGTGTCAGGGCCGGTTGGGGTGGCGTAGAGGAAGCCAGCAGCCCCTGCCCCTCACCCTCAGAGCTCTGCTCCGCTTGATTCTAAGGCCTGCGTTGTCCCATTAAGAGGAACTGAAACAGAGCCCGCTGACTTGTGACTTGAGAGCCTGCGTTTGTGTGGACAACCTGTGTCCACGTGACGGTGCCGCCCAAGTCCCTGACTTGTGCTCAGGGGCTTCCAAGAAAAGCCTCTTGGGAACACCCAAGGTTCTTAGTATTTGGGGGTTTTACTAAACTGCTTCTTAGAAGTGAAACGTAAAGTTACCGCTTTAAAAGTCCCTCTAGAAGCCATTGTGATACGTCCGTGGTGGCCTAGGGTTCTCCCTGCCCTAGGACGCCTTTGAGATTCTGTTTCTTGGAACACCCGTCCCACTTTTCTCACACGGAGATTGCTCTCTTTTCTCTTTCTCCTAATTATAGCTCCCTCCCTGCCTTTCCTCAAAGATCATCTCAGTGATCCCCTGTGGTCACTCTGGCTGGTGCAGCCTGGCAGTGTCTTAAACAGCAGGGCCTGGAGGCGCCTGGGGGGCTCAGTTGGTTGAGCATCTGACTTTGGCTCAGGTCATGATCTCACCGCTTGTGGGTTCGAACCCCACGTCGGGCTCTGTGCTGACAGCTCAGAGCCTGGAGCCTGCTTCAGAGTCTGTGTCTCCCCCTCTCTCTGCCTCTCCGTTGCTCATGCTCTGTCTCTCTCTGTTTCTCAATAATAAATAAATGTTAACAATTAAAAAATAAAAACCAACAAGGCCAGTAGCCACTCCTTTACAGAAAGAAAACCGGAGGGGCGCCCAGGTAGCTCAGTCAGTTAAGCGTCTGCCTTTGGCTCAGGTTATGACCTCATGGTTCGTGAGTTCGAGTCCCGCATTGGTATCTCTGCTGTCTGTGCAGAGCCCACTTCAGCTCCCCTGTCCCCCTCCCTCTCTGCCACTTTCCTGCTCTCTCTCTCTCAAAAATAAATATACTCAACAAAAAAAAGAAAGAAAACTGGAAGTTCTACTTCAGAGAAGGTCTCTGTAGTCTAGACCTGGGGCCGGCAAACTGCGACCCACTGTTTCTGAATGTCTCACGGGCTAGGAATGGTTTTCACATTTTTAAATCGTTGGGGAACATTAAAGAGAACGTTTCTTAACTGAAAATTAGACAAGACTCAGGTTTTTAGTGGCCATAAAGCTGCACTGAAATGCGGTCACACTCGGCAGAGAACATTCAGTTAAAACGCTTAAAGCCCAGCGCGCTCACGAACAATTTATGACGCTCTCACACTACAGCCGCAGCGTGAGGGGCTGTGCCGGAGGTGGCATGGCCCTTTGCAGAGGAGGTTTGCCAGCCTCTGGTCTAGAGCAGGCAGCTCAGGGGCCTTTCCCATTCCTGTCCCCAGCGCTGGAGTGACGAGCAGAGGCCTCTAGCAGAGGCCCAATGGTTTTTGTCCCCTTAGGGCCGCGGAGTGGCAGCTGGACCAGCCATCATGGAGTGGCCGGCTGCGGATCACTGCAAAAGGGCAGGTGGCCTACATCAAGCTGGAGGACAGGACCTCAGGTAATGGCAAGGGAGGCCCTCTCGGGGCTGAGGTGCCGCACCTCCCACTCTGTCAGGGGACAGGCAGCCCGGCCCTGGCCAGTCCACTCAGGGCTCATGGGAACCGACGCTGGAAATCAGGCCTCCATTCCCTCCACCCTTTAATTGTAGAAACCACGCTCTCCAGGTGTGAAGGGGAGTATTTCTTGTCAGGCGCCTGTTTTTCCTTAAGAAAATATAAATTTTGGAGCCCAGGGAGAGGAGGCCTGCAGGTTGGTCCCAAGGAGGGAGCCCCAGAGTTTGCCCCGAAGGCGAGCTGGGGGAGGACTCAGAGCCCTCGGTGGGTGAGCTCTGCCGCTCGCTCAGGAATTCTGTCTCCTGATTGATGGGACTTCCCGGACTGACCTCGCCTGTGAGCTGAACGAGCCGGAAACTGTCCTGCTCAGCGTTTTCTCTTGTGAGAGGACGAGCCAGGCCCGGCCGCGTCGGGGTCGGCTGGCAGATGTCCCCTTAGGGGAGATCTGGAAGCCCTGTGCCAGGAGTGCCTGGGGTCCCCATGGAGGGCATCTCGGCCTGAGATGGCCCAGCCCCCAGAGTATGGGCGCTCACGGCGCCAGCTCGGTCGAGGGCCACAGCCTTCCACCACTTATTTCTCCAACATGTAGCAATTGTTCTTGGTGGGACGGGACCCAGTGTTAGGAGTCATGGACCCAACGGGCTGCGTCTCCTCGGAGCTGTGTCACTTGTGTCTGAGCTGTGAGACCTTGGGTGAGCCACGTGACCTCTCCGGCCTTGGCCTCCTCCGTGAAATGGGGATTGTGTTAGCTGGTATGTCACAAGGTTGTTGGAAATGTGAAGTGAGCGCAGACTTAGCCAGCTGCTTTGTGAACTGCAAGGTTACCCAAAGCATCGATTTGTTCTGGAGCGTGGAGTTGGCGGGTCCTGGCTGCAGAGGAGGTTGACAAGACAGCCACCGCGTGAGGCCAGAGAGCGCTGGTTATGAGACTTGCTGCCATGTCCCGGGTGACACCCCAGGGGATGGCAACACCGGCTTTCTGGGAGCCTTGGGAGCTGACTTTAGGGTGACTGGCGAGCATAACAGCGGCTGCGTAGAGCTGAGCCTCCCCCTTGGGGGGCACCCCAGGACACGCTTCGCTTGGCGTCATGCTCACTGGGTCCTCTTTGTCTCTCATTCAGCACTAGGCTTTCTCAGCCTCAGTGCTGGTCACATGTAGGCCAGGGGAGTGTTGTGGGCTGTTAAGTCAAATTTAAGATACTTAGCAGCATCCCTGGCCTCTGTCTACCAGATGCCAGTAGCAGCCCCCAGCCCCCAAGCTGTGAACACCAAAAATGTCTCCACACGTTGCCAAGCTCCCCTGGGGGAAAGGTGAGCAAAATCACCCTTGGTGGAGAATCACTGCTCTGGGCCGAAGGCATCCAGGTGAGTTCCGGATGCCGGGGACCCACCTGGGGGGTCAGAGGAATGATCAAGAAGCTACAGACTTCAGGGACACTGATTCCGGTCCCCTCCAACCCAGCATTCAGTAGTAAATCCTTGGTCAAGTACTGAACATGTGAGCAGAGATTGGCACCTGCGGAAATGTCCCCAAAGGTGTGTGCTGGGCTGGGGCCTGGAGAGCCAGAGGGACAGGGACGCATTTCACAAGGGCTCCTTTTAAGGCCAGGGCTCCTTTGTCCTGGGTCAGGTGCTTCGGATCCTTCTGTGGGTGCCCAGACCCTCTTTCCACGGGGTTCCCCAGCTCGTTTGCAGTCCTGCTTCTGGTAGCAGGCCCTTTCTGAGGTTGTGCTGGACCCGGACCAGGGCCTGGCTGCTCCCGGGCCCTCGAGTGCGGACGGGTAACGGCATGGGTGAGGCGGGTAGGCTCTCGCCCAGCACTCCCACGGGAACGGAGTTCGGGCACTGCTGCGGCTTTAGATTTAAGGGAAGCCAGAAACCTGGACTGTTTTACTTGTAATTTGGTTTTGAAAAGTTTGGCAGTTACATTACAAATATTAAAACTGGGCCATATCTGACCTCTAAGCCACCTCTGACTTAAACCTTTCCTCGCTTATGTTTGTCTTCCAGTCCGTTGGAACAGAGTGGATTTGAACTCCAGAGTAAGGCTTGCCTGTCCGTCTTCCAGGGAAAAGGCCCCAGGGGAGTGGTAGGCCTGCCGGGCAGGAAGGGGGCTCCGGGCTCACCCTGACTTGTGCTTGCAGGGGACCTGTTCGCTCAGGCGCCGGTGGAGCAGTTTCCGGGCACAGCCGTGGAGAGCGTGTCGGACTCCAGCAGGTACTTCGTCATCCGCATCGAAGATGGAAACGGTGCGTGCGGGTGTTGGGGGCTCCCCCTGCCGAGGACGGCTTCCTCCACCTCTGGCAGGTGGGACCAATCCTGTGCTGTCCCCCAGGGCGCCGGGCCTTTATCGGAATCGGCTTCGGGGACCGCGGCGACGCCTTTGACTTCAACGTTGCGTTGCAGGACCATTTCAAGTGAGTGGGTTCCAGACACGCGTGTAGGCGGGGCCTCGGGGTGGGAGGGGCTCACCGGTCCTGTGGGGCAGGCTGCCTTTGGCTCTCACGTCATCTCCTTTTCCCAGGGTCAGCTGGCCCCGCCTCAGGGATGCCGTTCCTCTTCCCGTACCAGGTGCCAGAGGCTGTGCGAGGCTCAGGTGGCCTTGCTGAGCCCGTTCCCCCATGGTGCGATCAGCGGTGTGATCCCAGGCCACCCACCAGGTGTCCTGGGAGTCCTTTCTAAAGCTAGAAAACAGGACAGGAAGGACTGTGCCCCGGCCACCTGCAGGCCCCACCTCTGGCTGCTGGTGCATCGAGAGTGTAGCCACTCGCATGGGCCCCTCGGCGCTTCCCTGACCTGGTGTCCCTGCATGGCTATGGATGGCTGTCGGATGGGGGGTGGAGGGACCTGTGTGTCTCTCTACCTCCTGGGCATCTGTCTTGTCTCCCCACCTACCTTATGAGTCCTTGGGCGCTGGGTGTGGATACCCGTGCCAGGTGCTGGGGAGGACGGGGCCGGGTTCTCAGATTTCCTAAAGACGGGTGTCAGGACCGCCATGCACATATATGAGCTCCTTGGATTTTCATAGTGGTGCCTACGACACACAGGGTTAGGGCGCCTGGGTGGCTCCGTTGGTTAAGTGGCCAACTTCGGCTCAGGCCACAGTCTGTGGGTTCAAGCCCCGCGTCAGGCTTTGTGCTGACAGCTCAGAGCCTGGAGCCTGCTTCAGATTCTGTGTCTCCCTCTTTCTCTGCCCCTCCCCTGCTCACGCTCTGTTTCTCTCTCTCTCTCTCTCTCTCTCAAAAAGAAAAGAAAAGAGACACAGGCTTGTCATCCCATTTTGCTGAGGAGGTCACGGACTTATGTGACAGAGTCAGGATTTGAATTCAGGTCCAACTAGCAAGCCCGCGTGTGCTTTTTCTGCGGGGCACCTGGTCTCACCTTCACCTCTTTCTTCTGGTTCTCTCCCCAGGTGGGTGAGACAGCAGTGTGAGTTTGCGAAACAAGCCCAGAACCCCGACCTGGGCCCCAAGTTGGACCTCGGCTTCAAAGAGGGCCAGACCATCAAGCTCAACATCGCGGTGAGTCCTCCCCTCCCTCGGTTTTGTTGGCAGCGGCCTGGCCCGGCCCGGGTCCCCTCCCTCTTCCCCCACAGTTTGGTTTCATCGGTCAAGCCGATACTTGTTGAGCGGCTTGCCTTGTGCCGGGTCGTGTGCCGGGGGTGAGCGAGAGGTCTCAGCGTCACGGAGCTCAGAGTCACAGGGAGATGGGCGCGACGAGCTGTGATTACACCCTGGCAGGGGAGGGGATGTGCTCAGGGCCGAGAGCTCTATCGGAGGGGCACGCAGCCCGGAGCTTGGGGAAGCCAGGAAGGCTTTCTGGAAGAAGCAGCCAGAGCCTTCTGCTCTGGGCAGCAGGCGTTGAGGTGGATGGTGGGAGTCATGGGCCACCTCTGCTAGTGGGGGGGTGTCCTGACACCCCGTGTCTTTGTCCTGAGGTGCCCAGCCTTGGGGCTGTCCCCTTGTTAGCTCCTGTTGAGAATGGGAAAAGGCAGTGCTGGGCTGGGCGGTCAAGGCTCGGAGGGAGCGGGGTTGGAGTGATTTGGGGGAACCAAGGACCAAATAGAAATGTTTTTTGCGGAAACTTTGTAACCCTAAAATAATGCTCTTCCTCTTTACTTACACTGTCTCTTTCTCCTCTTTTCTGCTTCATGCTGGTGATGATTTGGGACCCTTGAAGTTGGCCAGCTGGCCCTTAAGAGAAAGTACCGGTCACATCCAGTGGACTGGTTGGCATGTGACCCCTCTCTTGCTGGGAGGGGACTAGCACTTAATGAGCCTCAGCTGTGTGCCAGGTAGCGTTCTTAGACACTTACGTGACACAGACGTTCTCCCATTTTACAGGCGACGAAATTGAGGCTTAGAGAGATTAAGGGGCTTGCCCAGGTCACAGAGCTGGAAGGGAGCAGCACAGCTGGACTCTCCCCGGGGGCTTCGAGGCTGTGGTCTTAGCACTGGAGTAAGCTGCCGCTCTCCTGACCAGGTGGGGACTGTGTCCTCATCCTTGTAACTAGCACTGGTTTCTGGCTTACGCTGGGACTCAGGTTTTGGGGATTTTTTAAGGTCTTATTGAAGTATGATACACTTACAGAAAAGCACACACCTTATACGTGTAGAAGTCGGTGATGTTTTGAAGACCAAAGGTACCCACGCAGACTAGCCCCGAATCCAGGAGCAGAGATGAGCAGGCCGCCGCCCTCCACAGGCTAGGAGAGCCACCGTCCTGACGCTGAACACCCTGCATTTTGTTTGTAACTTTTATGGACACGTCCTACCCTCGGTGCTCCCGTGTGTGTGGCCGCTTGTCCTTTACCCGCTGCAGCCCTGGGGAGAGCCTCCCTTTGTCGCACATAGCTTGTCCGTTGTCCCCGTGGTGGCGTGTTAGGTCGCAACAGTGTGTCCCGCGTTCCCGCCAGCCGACGGTGCACACTGGCGCCGCGGCCGTTTCCGAGCTGTTAGAAATGGCGCGGCCGTGGCCGTGCAGGTGCATGTTTTCTGGTGCGCGTGAGGACGCGCCTCCCGTGAGGCCTGTTTCCTGGCGGGGAGTTGCCGGGTCGTCCGTTCGCACGCTCCGCCTTGTGGAGTCTTCGAAACCGTCTTCCCAAGTAGTGTTCCCCGGTTTACACTTCCACAGCAGCCTGCGGGTCTTCTGGGTGTTCCCTGTCCCTGGTACTGACATCCCAGCATCCCAGAAGTGCTAGCCTTTCTGGTGGGTGTGACGGCATAGCTCCAGTTTTGGTTTGTCATCCCCGATGATTAACGAAGCCAGTGCCGAGTCTTAGAATTAAGTGTATTTGGGAAGAGCTCCAGGATTGTGGTGCCTCGAGTACTGTGCGTAGCAGCGGGAGTGCCGGACAGCTGTGACCACCTGTGGTCATACAGACGTCTGGGGCTCGGCCCTCCCCGTGGGGTTTCCCAGTGGGAGTGGGACCCCAGCAGAGCTGACTGGCTTACATTCCTCTCCTCTCTTTAGAACATGAAGAAGAAGGAAGGAGCAGCCGGGACTCCCCGAGCCCGGCCCGCCAGCACCGGGGGCCTGAGCCTGCTTCCCCCGCCCCCAGGGGGGAAAGCTTCCACCCTGATCCCTCCCCCCGGCGAGCAGCTGTCTGCAGGGGGGTCCCTCGGCCAGACCGCAGTTGCTCCCGGTTCAGGTCAGTGCTCCGGAGTAACCGTAACTTGCTGCTAAACCTGCCCCCGTGGCTTCCTCTCCCCCCAGGCGGCTGGGGCCCCGTGGCGTCCCCTCCTGCGCTCACACTGACGCATTGTTTGGTACCTGTATGTGACGGACTGGAAGGGGAGCACCACAGAGCCGGGCCTGCCCCGACTGGGTCAGGGCCTCCTCCGTTCTCTGATGCCCGCCACTGACCCCCTCGGTGCCTTTCTACCGCCAGTGGGAGGGATGTTCGTGGCTGTGAGATCATTCGCACGTGGCGACTTGGCTCCCAGGCTGCTCAGTGTTTGTGGAACCGGTGGTGATGCAGACACAGTCTGCTCGTGTCAGCCCCTCGTATCTAGTAGGAGAGAGGAGCGTGGGCGTGTGGGTCCACATCCTGCCAGCCAGCAGGGTGTGGGGAGGCGTCACGGAAAAGGTGGGGTTGAACTGGGCCTCGAAGGAAGGAGTTTGAGGCAGAGGATGCTTGGTGTTGCAGCGAGAGAGAAGTGTGAATGGAGCTCAGATTTTTCTTTTTAATTAAATTTGAGAGAGAGATTGCACGTGAGAGGGGAGGGGCAGGAAGAGGGGGCGAGAGAATCCTAAGCAGGCTCCACATTGTTAACACAGAGCCCAGTGCAGGGATCCATCCCACGAACCGTGAGATCATGACCTGAGCTGAAGTCAAAGATTCAGACGCTCAACCGACCGAGCCACCCAGGTGCCCCAAGGCTCAGATTTTTAAACATCTGGTGTATTTAAGGTCCTGGATGTAGTGTAAGAGTGCCAAGGTGAGTGTTGGGAAATGAAACTGGGAATTTAGTCTGGAGCAAGCTCCCTGGTAAGGAGGCTGAGAGGCAACTCCCCCAGCAGGCTGTGCTGGGCCTTGTTCTGAAGTGGCAGGAACGCCTTTTGGAGACCCCAGGATTCCAGAAGTTATTGTCTTTTACCGGCCACTGATAGTGCAGGGGAGCTAGCCCATTTCCTTGGCCTCCCCACCCTACGCTTCCAGCCTGGCTGGGTGCCCCGGGCCTTGCGCAGGCCGGGTGATTGTCACCAGTCCACTTTGTCCACCCAGATCTCACAAGGTTCGGGGGGTGGGGGGGCAGGATCTAGGCAGGAATCCTGCTTTCGTTCTCTCTTAAGGGGGTGGACATCGGCTTCCCTATCTGGAGGTCAGGCTTCCGGCCGCAGCCTTGTGGGGACTTCCCAGCCCAGCAGCGGACAGGAGTGGCAGTCAGTGAGCCCCTGCCCGACACCAGGAACTATTCTTTTAGCACTGTGTAGGACCACCTACCTGGGCATCCCAGGGACGGGCAGGGAAGTCTGCGTTTGATGTTCTGTGCTGGGGTCTGAGAGCCAGCCTCAGGCCTTCCCTTGGTTGCTGATGCATTTTTAACAGCGAATATGGAATACGTATATGCACCAGGCAGTATTTTAGGCCCTGGGGATACTGCAAGTATGGCACCACGCTCCTGCTCTCAGGGCTGTGTTCTAATGTGCCAGACAGGCAATTAGCGTGTCTCCAGATGAAATGGTGTCAGATAGGGTCCCCTTCCGCCCTCTGCAGGTGGTTTAGTTCATTAAGCATCTGACTCCTGAGCTCAGCTCAGGTCTTGATTCCAGGGTCACAAGTTCAAGCCTTGAGTTGGGCTCCACGCTGGGTGTGGTGGAGCCTACTGAAAGCAAAACAAAACAAAACACAGACCAGTTCTGTGAAGTCAGCACTGTTATTGTCTCCATTTGAGAGATAAGGGAACTAAGACTTGAGGAAGGTGCATGAAGTCACACGGCCAGATCCTGTCCTGGCTATCTTCCCCCAGGGACTGGGACGGGTTTGGAAGATACTGCACTTTAAAACTGCTTAAGCACTGGGCGGGCTGTAAGTCTAAACACTCGAGGGCCCTGGTTGTATCTGATCTCCCAGCCCAGAGCAGAGTGCACATCGCAAATTGGTGGGAAGGTAGAGGGTAGCAGGCTCGGCCCTCGGAAGGGAGAGTCAGCCTGGGAGAGGTGCCAGAAAAGCACAGCAGTGGGCCCCGCGGCCCCATCGTGCCCCCTCCCTCGATGAGGAGGTACACACAGATACCAGCTTCCGTGGCTTCTAGAAGGCCCTCCCCAGACCCTACCTAACCAGTTCGGGTCCCAGCACTTGCCAGTGTCTGGAGCATAACTTTTTCATCCGCTTGGTCCAGACACTGGACTGAGGGGCCTTCCGAGAAGATGACCTGGCATCTTTGGTGGACGCTCTCCATTCAAAAAGCCAGGGCAGGAGGTGGTAAATTGTAGGCAGATTGCCAACGCGAACAGTTGGAAACAAGGTCAGCCTTGGGTGTGGGTGGTGGGTGAGGTGCGACTGCTTCTCACTGGCACCCTCCCTCCACCTCGAACATGGCTTCCCACCCCCCTCCAGGAGCCCTCAAGGCCTCACGAGCTGCTGGCGGACACGGGGCGGCTCGCTGGGTTCTGTTCCCCCAGAGCAGGTCTCCGGTGTCTTTCTCAGCCACTGGAGTCATGAGACTGATTTCGGGATCCCTGAGACCACCAGAAAGAGGGACCTCTGACTCTTGTTTCTCCTTTTCTTTCCTCCCTACCCATCGGACTTGGGGACATCAGTAGGAGGTGCCACCGTGTCCTGGCCGCAACCCAAGCCTGCCACTCCTGCCACCGCTGACATCTGGGGAGACTTCACCAAATCCACAGGGTGAGGAGGAACACAGTTTTGTGGTGGGACCGGGGCTGGAGCTGTTTCTCCAGAAACCTGGGATCAGCCCAGGGGCTTTTTGTCCTGGTGTTTGGAGCAGTGGGCTCCCACTTGGGCATTTTCAAGCCAGAGTGCAGAGCCCCCCTGCGTGCCTGCTTTGGGTGGCACACTTCTCCCTGGAGGGTTTCTTGCTGCTGCCTCCTGCTGGGTGACCTGGGGCTCCGCCAGCTCGTGCTGGTCTTCAGACACCTCCCCAAGTGCTTTGGCTTTTCTCACCAGGAGCTTCCCCTTCCTCCTTCACCCCGCCCATCATGGGACCTCTGAGGCAAGGCCTCTTACCTTCTTTTCCTCCATAAAATTTCAAGCCTCTCCTTGGAGTCAAGGGGAAGAGATGCTGTGGACTTACTGTGTCACCTAGGACGGGACTCTGCACGCGAGTCGCAGCCTCGGCTATGCAGGCCTCGGGGTCGCAGCCGTGTTCCTGCGGCTCGGCAGCAGCCGTCGGTGGTGTGTCCGCGAACGGGCACGGCTGGGGAGCAGTGACGCTTTGCTTACAGAAACACGCAGAGGCCTGGATTTGGTCCCTGGGCTGTAGTTTGCTGACCCCTGCTCCAGAACATTCAGGGCCTGACCTCTTAGAGCTCTTCACTGCCCAGACAGAACCATCTTATCATCTTTGTATTTTCAAACACCGGAACTCTCCCACCCCTCCCTTTTTTTCCTTTTACAGGTCGACTTCCAGCCAGACTCAACCAGGCACAGGCTGGGTCCAGTTCTGATCTGAGCGCGCCTCTTTTTCCTCGAATAAGTTCTGGGGAGGAGCCGCCTCACCGGGGCCAAAGGGAGGAGGCCGGAGCGCTCGGCGGCCAGCCTCTGTTTGGAGCATGACTCTCTCCTCCTCGCCTGACTTTCTTCACACACCAGCGTGTTGGGCAGTGAATTGGCACCATGTCACTGTCTCCTGGGATGCGGGTGTGCGACCAGAACACGGGCGGAGACAGACTCCA
>PJEM01006264.1:103735-114730 GCA_004023845.1 Helogale parvula
CCTTCACGGGGCGGGGGGTGGGGGGGGTGGGGTGTGGTTCCTTCCTGAGCGCTGGCAGGTCTGCAGGCTGTGGCCCGAGCAGATACTCAGGAGGGGAGCCAGCAGTATTAACCAGCTTTTTTAGCCCTTTTTTAATATTCGCTTTGCTAACGTGCTGATCTGCACTAACTCGTCCTTGTTAAAGGGGCGGCCCCCGCAAGACGCCGCGGCTGGAGCCCCTGAAGCCATTCCACGGCGCTGAGCCTCGGGAAGCAGTGTTCGTCCTGGCTGGCCGGCCTGGTGGCCGGGTGGCCCGGGCCAGGTTGGCCGCGCCGGGGCTGAGGCAGGCTCGGCTGGCGGCCAGGCGGGAGAGTGTTCGAGCAGGAGAGTTGGAACTGTTGTTGCGAAGGTGGGGGGCCGGCCCTCCTGGGCGCCGCCCGCTCCCCCGAGTGGTTTCCAAAAGGCCTTGTCTGCAGGCAGACTGTGCATGGCAGACGGGCGGGGGTTCTGCGTGAACTGGAAGTCTAGGTAACCGCCTAAAGTAACCGGTTTGTAAGACGTAATTTTACCTGAGCACACTTCTAAATTTGCTTTTATCGACATAATTTACCTGTTAATTGAAAGATCTATTCTTTGAAGGGTCAAGATGATGAAATGAAAAAAAAAAAGTGTTGGCCTTTTCGTGGGACCAGATTCCTGAGATAAATAAATATTTTTACTTCTGTCAACATATGTCAGAGATGAGCATGTTTTCGGCAGCGGGGCCACCAAACCATCCAGGTCGCCCCAGCTAGACTCGCAGCCACCTCTCATCCCTGATCATGTGTCCGGATTAAAGTCTGGTGTCAGCGTGTCCAATTAGCCAACCGAGTTACCGCCCTAAGGCAACCAGTAACTTCTGTGGACCGAGACGAGCTCGGTCTGCCTGCCGTTCTGGGACATTCTGGGCTCCTTGCCTTGTAACGTGGGAGGGGCCCCTGCCTCCCTCTGAGACCTCACCGTGGAAGCGTCTCCCGAATAGTAAGGGTGTACAGGCACACAAGCGAAGAGAAAAGGCCACGGCCCTTCCCATGCCTGAGAGTTTGGTAAGAAGGCTGCAGATTGTGTTGTTGGCTATGGGAAGAAACAGCTGCTCTGGCTAATAAACCAGGTAAAGCGGACAGAGAGAATTAGAATCTCGTGTCCTCTGCCCTTTGAGAAAGAGTAAGGGGTTCGCATCAAAGAAATCTCGGAACTTTGGGTCTCTTGCCCATTACGTCCCATCTTTTTTCTTCCTAAGCACTTGGTGGCTGGAAAGGAGGAGCTTATACTTGAAGGAACCCTTGAGTTGAAGCACCTCCCCTTGGAGGTGGGCGCTTGGGTTCTGGAGACGGACCTTGGCTTTGGATCTAGGCTCTCTCCTGGTTAGCTGTGTGACCATGGGCTCCCTCCTTAACCCAAGTGTCACTCAGGAGACCTAGAAGCATTAGTAGGTGCCCATCTCATAGGTTGGCCTTAATTACCTCCGCCCAGAATAGGATAACTTACCCAGAACCATTACTCATGGTGGGGGTGGCGAGGCTGCTGGCGAAGCAGCCATCCAGGATCTAACCTGACCAACACCTGAGGGATCTGTGGGGGGCGGGGGCGAGGGTAGGGCAAGAAACACTTGGGTGTTCTCCGTCACCTACTGGAATCCTGGCTCGAATAAAACCTGCTATGAGGCCAGGGCCCCAGGAAAGTCCCCAGTACCAAACCAGACACCTGACTGGGGCTTCCAGATTGCGGGGCGGGGGGACGTGAGGCCCGGGCTGTACCCAGGGGGATCGGAATACCCTGACCCACAAAGGTGGCCCCCTCGTTCACCACCACCCGGTGGGCACGCCTCTATAATCCCCTCCTTTGATGTAGGCCAGGCCCGTTTCTTCTGAGCAGTCTAGTAAGGCAAAGGTGACAAGATGCCACTTCCGTGGTGAGGTTACAGAATATCACAACATCTGACTTGCTGGCATCCCCTCTCACTGTCTGTAGAGAAGCAAGCGGCCATGTGCGTGCTACCCTCGTCAGAGGGTCAAAGGCAAGGAACTGAGGGCAGCCCCCAGCCAACAGGCAATAGGAGACCAGCGCTCCTGGTTGGGCAAGTCTGCAAGGAGCAGAGCGCTTGCCCAAACCACGTGAGCTTGGACGCTGGTCCTTCCCCAGGTGGTCATTCAGTTGAGCCCCAGCCCTGGCCAAACCTTGACTGCAGCCATGCAGAGGACCTGGCTACTCTGGGCCCAGACTCGGGACTCAGAGCAACTAAGCCAATAAATGTTTTTTGTTTTTTTTTTTTTTTTTTGAGAGAGAGCATGAGCAGGGGAGGGAAAGAGAGAGAGGGGGACACAGAATCCGAAGACAGGCCTCAGGCTCTGAGCTAGCTGTCAGAATGAGCCTGAAGCGGGGCTTGAACCCATGAACTGTGAGATCATGACCTGAGCCGACGTCGGACGCTCAGCCGACGCAGCCATCCTGGCGCCCCTAAGCCAGTAAATGTTTTAAGCTGTTAAATTTGTGGTAATTCTGTCAACACAGCAATAGATAAATCATACAAGAAGTGAGCAGAGCGTGTTTGAAGTGGGAGTCTCAGGGGCGCATGGGTGACTCAGTTGGTTGAGCGTCCGACTTCAGCTCAGGTCATGATCTCACCGGTTGGGAGTTCGAGCCCAGCATCGGGCTCTGTGTGGACAGCTCAGAGCCTGGAGCCTGCTTCAGATTCTGTGTCTTCCTCTCTCTGTCCTTCCCTGCTTGTGCTGTCTCTCTCTCTCTCAAAAATAAACATTAAAAAAAATAAGTAAACTTAAAAAAAAAAAAGGGTATCCGGTGGATTCAGTTAATCAGAACACCCGTCCTCTATGCGTCCTGGTTAATGTGGTTTTGCCGATGGTGGGCAGAGTCCAGCCCAGCCTCGCACCGGGATCTGGCAGGCATTGGGTCCTAGCAACCCTGGGGTGGTAATTCCAGTCACTTGGTTTTCAGTTACCTGAGTTGCAGGTTTAGAGCCCTCTGCAGTGAGCAGGTAAGGCCCTGGCACGATTCCCCTGGGGTGGCTGGTCTTGGGGGCACCGGGGTGAGCGCCATCTAGGTGTGGGGCAGGGTGAGTGGGCAGGCAGCTCTGGGGATTCAATGACCACGGGCCAGGCTGGGCGGAACAGAAGGGGACCCAGCCTCTTCACACAGAAGGGAGCCGGAGGCCTCCTGAGGAGGCCAGGGTAAGTGTGTGATGGCCCACAGCAGACTCCTATGGGCTCTGGGCCACGAGGGTCGGGAGAGAGTCGCTGTGTTTGCTGTCCCTCCCAACGTCATACGTGAGGTAGCATGGTGTAGGGGGAAGGACATGGGGTTGAAAGCCCCCGATCCCCCTGATGTGATCCTTGGGCAAGTGGCTGTACCTCTTTTGAGTCTCCCGTTGCCTCATCTGTAAAACAGAAATAATCCTGGAACCTGCTTTGCAGCCTAGATCCTGTTTCACAGAACATTCAGAGGGGACTGGGAATGAAATGAGAAAATCTAGGAGGAAGCCGCCAGTGCAGTGTGGTATGCAGCTCCTGCGGGCCGCCCCCGAACTGCAGGTGCTGGTGACCGAGGGAAGCCTGGTGGAGGCAACAGACAGGTCTGCTGGAGGGAGGGGCAAGGACAGGAGCAGGAGCCCAGACCCTGGTGCTGTGAGGAGCACCCTGGACTGAGGGCTCCGCAGGGATGGGATCGGGAGTGGACTGGAGAGGCCATGAGCCTGTCAGGGCCTAGGCAGGAACCCAGCAAGTCTGGCGAGTCCAGACAGAGTGACACAGACCTGGGCCATCCTGGGGCCCCTGGGGGCCAGCTGTGCCTCCTGGCGGAGGTCAGCCACCCCTTCCTTGGGAAATTATGCCCTTCTTCCAACCTGGCAGCTCCCCCTCCCCTTCTCCCAACTCTAGGGATTGACCCTAACCTTTCTTGACCAATAGCTCTCAGTCCTGGCCCAGGTTATAGCCTTTTTTTTTTTTTAAGTTTTCATTTATTTTTAAGATGGAGGAGGGGCAGAGAGAGAGAGAGAGGGAAAGAGAAAGAATCTCAAGCAGGCTCCACGCTGTCAGCATGGAGCCCGTTGTGGGGCTTGAACTCCCAAACTGTGAGATCATGACCTGAGCCTTAATCAAGAGTCAGATGCTTAACCCACTGAAACACCCAGGCGCCCCAGGCTACAGCCTTGCCTGTGCCGTCCCAGGTTGTCAGAGCTCGAAGGCCACATTCATGGCCTCAAGTGCAGGTTCTCAGACATAATACCCAGGCTCTTCGTTGACAGATGAAACTCCCCCTCACCCCCTCCTACCCATGTGTATCGAGCCATAGGCCTTCATTTCTTTCTGAGTAGTTCCTATTTTCCAAATATAAAATTAAACATGCTTTTTCAGACAAAGCACACCCCTCTCTCAGCCCTAGAGATTCAGACCTGCCTCCTCCTTTGAAAATGGATGATTTGATTCAATGCTCTGGAGAACAGAGGGACATAGAGGCCCAGTGGGCGGATAGAATCTAACTTCTGGTTACAATAGAAATGGCATATCACTGTTGTTTCCAAAGCATGATTTCCTCAGCACCTGGCTGGCTCAGCCCACGGAGCATGGGACTGTCGATCTGGGTTTTGTCAGCTTGGCTCCATGTTGGGTATAGAGATTACTTTTTAAAAAAGAGGGAGAGCGACTGGGTGGCTCAGTTGGTTAAGTGTCTGACTTCGGCTCAGGTTATGATCTCGTGGTTTATGTGTTTGAGCCCTGCCCACAGCTCTGCAGACAGCTGGGAGCCTGGAGCCTGCTTCACCTTCTGGGGCTCCCTCTCTCTGCCCCTCCCCCACTCACGCTCTGTCTATCTCAAAAAGAAACATGAAAAAAGTATTTTTACAGAAAAGGCATAATCTATCGATCAAAAACATGATTTTCTCTGTGGTCAGATCCTATCCCGTTTGGGGAAGGCATATGAGTTTGTGAGAAGTGGGCAGTGGATGGGTTTCCACCATTCCACAGATGAACAAACTGAGGCCAGAATGTCTCAAGCACAATTGCAGGACAATCAGAAAATGTTCTGCCTGTAGAGTCAACCGAGCCTCAGTAGTGTTACTGTGAGCTCCGAGGTGCGGGCGGGCAGGGAGGGCATGCCCTCCAGGCTGGTGGGGCGATGGGCGGAGGCCAGAGCTTAAGAGTTTTAAACCTCTAAGTCCTGGCCGGTGAACACAAGTGAGATCGCGGAGGACCCTGCAGCTGGGTGAAGGCTCCGATTCTGCTCTGCCATCTTGCAGCTCCGCGACCTTGACTTGCTTCCCCTTGTTTCCCGTTACGCAAAAAGGAGCGAATAATCCCCGCTTGCTGGGTCATCAGGAACAGTAACTGCGATTGTGCTCGAAAAGCCTTCAACCCAGTACCCGCCACCAGCAAGCGCTCTACAGACCGAGCGGGCGGCACTCTTTGTGCCGCCGAAGCGCCCGGGCCCAGGGACTGCCTTCCCGCGCAGCCCAGGCGGGAACGCGGGCGGGGCGGGCACTGGCGCTGGCCCCGCCCCCAGAACCGCCCCCCGGGCCTGCCCTGGCCCCGCCCCGTCCGGCCCGTTCAGCGGCGGCGGTGGCGGTGGCGGCGCGCGAAGGTAGGAGGCCGCGGGCGCGCGCACCGGCGGGCGGAGGCCGAGAGGCTGAGGCGGCGGCGCGCGCGGGCGGGAAGGCGGGCGCGCGCCAGGGGGCGGGCCGGAGCCGCCGTCCCCGGGCCCTGGGGAAACCCCGCGCCCTCGCCGCGTTCCCGCACCCACCGGCCGTGCAGGCGACCTGTCTGTCCCCCGCTCCAAGCCCTGCCCCGACCCTCAGGGGCGAGGGGCCGGGCGAGGCGGCGGTCTGCGAGGCTCGGCGTTCCGTGGCCCCGAGGGGCGCCCCCGTCCCCGGGTCCCCTCGTTCCGCCGGCCGGGCCGCCGCGGGAGGCCCTTCCCGACCGTCGCCACTAACAGCAGCTCCCGGGCTGCGGCTTCCTGTGGGCCCAGCACCGTCCCTACCCTCCTCGCGCGGGAAGGCATGTCTCCCTCGCTGCGACTGGCAAACGGCGAACGCAAAGCAGCCCCCATGTTACCGATAAGGAAAACCGAGGCCCAGAGCGGCCTGTTGAGTTGCCCAAGATGGCACAGCCCGTGCAGGGACCTGGGCCCTCCTTGGGTTTCTCGACATGGGGCCTGGTGTTGGCATTTTGAACGGGTTCGCTCCGGATTTTTATGCAAACCCAAGAGGCCAGCTCCCTCTGGACCTGGGCCCTCCTTGGGTTTCTCGACATGGGGCCTGGTGTTGGCATTTTGAACGGGTTCGCTCCGGATTTTTATGCAAACCCAAGAGGCCAGACACTCCCTCTCCCAGTGTCTGGGAGATTGGGACACTGTGGCACTGTGGGGGAGGGTCCATACCTTCTGTTTTCATCTGAGATTTGCTATTTTCCTTAGCTGAGCTCGCAGCAGGTGCTTAAAAAATAAGCAAGTCCTGGCTTAGGAGCAGACCGGAGGCTAGAGCCAGGCTGGTGGGCTCCTCAATCAGAAGCGGGGTTCAGCAAGGATCTCAGGAGTCAGAACCCCTGGAGCTGGAGGGTTTGCCTGACTTCGCTCAGGGAGAGGACCCCCTCCCCCCCAGGCTTTCTCTCAGGCCCTGGGGATGAGGGTCAGCCCGGGGACACGAGGCACCCTGCCCACTCAGTCCCATGGGGGGGACACTGTCAGGTGTTTACCCTGAGCTCCGGGGATGCAGCAGGTGCTGGATTTGTGTTTCCTGGAGTCCATCTGGGATCCCCGTCTGTGGGTGACATCGTATGGCCGGGACTTGCCCTATGTGACCCCCACCAAAGTTCAGGGAAATTGTTTCTTTTCATTTAGTTTCCTATATTATTGTTTCTTAGCCTGCATACATCCATTCAACAGCTGTTCATGGAGCTTGCGGCCTTAGGCACTGTGGAGATAGCATTGAACAAGGCCGACTTGATCCCTGTCCTTGGAGGAGCTAGACAACATACATGTTAGGGAAAACAGTGAATGACTACTGGCAGGGGCCACTTTAGCTGCGAGTCAGGATTCGCTGTCTCAGGAGGTGATAGTTTTGAAGCAGAATCTGGCTGACAAGCAGGAGTCAGCCATGTAAAAAAGGGAAGAGCATTGCAGGCAGAGAGAACAGCAGGTGCAAAGGTCCTGAGGTGGGAGGGAGCACATCTCATATGTTTTGCTGAGACTCAAGAAGGCCAGCGTGGCTGGAGTGGAATGAACAGGGGGGAAGAGAGAAGGGGATGATGAGGTGGGAGAAGTGCACCGGGGCCCAGATCACGTAAGCCTCATACGCTGTGGCAGGACTTTGAATTTTGTTATTTAATTCTGAGTGTGATGGGAAGCAGTGTGTATGTTGGGGAAGGGGTGGGATTGAGCAGAAGAGGGGTGTGATCCCTACTGGATGAGAGTAGACTGGAATTGGGGCGCCTGGATGGCTCAGTCGGTTGAGCATCCACTTGATTTCACCCCAGGTCATGATCTCTTACTTTGTGAGTTCCAGCCCTGGCCTGGGCTCTATGCTGATGGTTGGGAGCCTGCTCGAGATTCTCTTTCTCTTCCTCTCTCTCTCCCCTGCTTGCGTGCTTTCTCTCTCTCTCTCTCTCAAAAATAAATAAATAAACTTAAATAAAAAAAGACTAGACTGGAATTGAGGGACGAGAGGGGAAGCAGGGAGACCCATGAGAGCCGTGTCGTCAGTGCAGGCAGAAGATGACAGTGGCTTATGGAATACACATCAGAGACCTAGGCTGGCGCGCGGTGCACAGTGGGTGCTACATCACGGTAGCCACTGCTGTTATTGTTCAAAACTTTGCAGCCAGACATGCCTGGGTCTCCCATGTGGCTTCCGTTGTTCTTACCGGGAACCTTTGAGCAAGTTATTTAACCTCACTGAGCCTTAGTCTTGTCATCCATAAAGTGGGTAGAACAGTGCTGGCACCACAGGTCTGTCAGGAAAGTTAAAACAGATAAGGTAGAAATGCAAAGTTATGGGCAGAGGGCCGGACTCATGGTGGGTTCAGGGTTTTTCGGTTACAATTTCCAGTCCACGGTGGGAGAATAAAGAAGGCATAAGTGGGTAAGAACACGGGTGTGTTTGAAAATCATGAGTAATCTCTGAGGGACTTTCTGGCTAGTTCCTGCCACTAGATCGGGCAAACAGCAGGCTTGGAGGGTGGGCAAAGGCCAGGCAGGCCGGGAGGGTGGGCCGGAGCCCGGCAGGGGTGGGGGGGGATGAGTGCAAAGAGCATCTCGTCTGTATTTATCCGCCAAACAGTGGCTGCTACCATGTACCAGGCAACAGGCTTCTAGATCGGGTGCTGGGAAGAGCCAATAATATAGTAGCAGTAACGATAACACTAATTAGAGCCAATGCTACCCGCTATTGAACAGCGTGTCATCACGAGCGTGAGACTAGCTGACGGGACAGTGAACCCCCAGAACCTCAGAGGCTTAAGAGAAGTTTATTTCTCATTCATGAAAAGTCCTATTGGGTGTTTTGCAGGTGGCTTTCTTTTTTTTTTTTTTAATGTTTTTAATTTATTTTTGAGAGACAGAGAGAGAGTGAGAGAGTAGGGGAGGGTCAGAGAGAGAGGGGCACACAGAATCGGAAGCAGGCTCCAGACTCTGAGCTAGCTGTCAGCACAGAGCCTGACTCAGGGCTTGAACCTACGAGCCATGAGATCATGACTTGAGCCGAAGCCAGACGCTTAACTGACTGAGCCACCCAGGTGCCCCTTGGCAGGTAGCTTTCTACACGGTGACCCCAGGGACACAGACCCTTCCAGCGTGTGGCTTACGTGTCCCCTAGGGCCTCAGCATGATTTCCTTCCAGTCGGGGAACAGGGAAGGAGACAAACAGTTGCTCATGACAGAGCTAGCATGGGCCAGGTCTGAATTCTTTTTATCTTAATTCTACTGACCAGGACGTGATCACGTGGCCGTATCTAACTGCAAGGGAGCCCCATTCCCTGAGAAGGACCAGACACGTTTTGGTGAACACAGAGAAGTGTCTGCCACCCCGAACCCAAGCGCACAGCTAAGCATGGGTCACCTTATTGAAGCCTCGTGATAGAAGCAGGTACCATTATCATCCCATTTTACAGATAAGGAAACTGAGGCTCAGAGAGGCGAAGTCACTGGCTCGGGTCACACAGCGAGCAGGGAGGCATACCCATGATTGGAGTTGGATGCTGAAGCTATAACATCCAGACTTTTCCTGTGAGGGATTCAATCATTGTTTTGAGAACTGATTGGGAGCTCCGGACATTGGAGAACCGCACGTACACAACAGGGTTTAGATGTGATTTCTTGGGGTCTAGAGAGCCCCGTCAGACTCTACGGGGAGAACTCTGGGCAGAGGCAAAGGTTAGTGTCACCCAGTGCCCAGGGCTCTGGCATCCTGCTCCCCTCTCTGGTCCCTTATGGCACTGGCTAGGCGAAGGCACAGAATTCCGTTCAGTTCATCAAGCATGTCAGGGGCACCGTCTCTGCCAAGGCCGGCAAGCAGGGGCAGAGATCCTGGCCTCGGGGTGTTTGTGACCTCCCCCCTGGTCTGGTTCTGGGTGCCCGGCCTCTAGGATTTCTGAAGGGTGTCTGGTGGTGGGAAGATGAGAGTCCCAGAGTTTATTGTGACAGCTCTCTGCCCCTAGCCAAGTTCACTTTTGCCTAAATTTGGCCTTGGTTGCCACGGCAACTTATCTTTTTGGCCCGCATGCCCTGTTTCCTGGTTTTCCATTTGCAGAACAGATTTCCTTGTTGAAGGTGAGGGGTCCAGCCTAATGGATGTGCATTTATGCAGTACCTGCTGCATTCCTGGGTCTGACCCAGAGACAGGGGTAGAGTCTGAAATGGAAAATGCCTGGTCTTGGGGCACTTATCGGGAGGCTCCCTGGCCCAAGTGGAATGAGCCTTGGGCTTCCCACTTCCCTGCGACGAATAGCTAAGAGCCCTAAGTTCTCTAAACCTTGGTTTTCTCATCCGGAAATGGGTTGAAGTGAGGATTTAATGATACAATGTGAATAGGACTCCTATGGGACATGGCACTTAGCCCAGAGGGTACCCTGAGGCCGAGGGGCCACGGGTAGCAGGAGTGATGCTCATGAAAATAGGAATCACAGCTGCCACCTCTTTGCTCGCTACATGCCCAGTGTGGTTCTAACCTCCTTAGTTACATTTCCACCCACTGGAACCTCAGTGACTCTGTGTGGTAGGTCCATCAGTCCCATTTTAGAGATGATGAAACTGAGGTTCAGAGAGGTACCTTGTCCAAGGTCATACTGCCAAGGGGCAGAGCTGGGACTCCCATGTGCCTCAGATCTGCCAATCAGTCCGGAGTTCCGGGCCCAACTACAGCCGCCATCTTCCGTGCCACAGGGTAGCAACAGGTGGCGGGAGGTGGTGGGTGGACCTCTGGCCGCGGGGTGCAGGGAGGGTACATTCTGGATTTTCAAATGAATGAAATCGATATTTATCAAATACACTGAGCCTGGAGCTGAGTCGCACACTGTGCACACCGCAGTTTTTTGCTTAAATTCCCAGACCACTCCACGAGATGGGTGCCAATAGTGTCTGCATCTTACAAGAGGAAGTGAGGCTCAGAGAGGCAAAGTGGCTTTCCCAGAGGCACACAGCCTGTGTGTGTGGTGGGGGGAGTGGGGGCGAAGGGGTGAGGAGATTCAGATCGCTTGGGGTGGGCGATTCCTCAGCCTGCCATCTTTGCCCTGAACCCGATGTGGGAAGTCATCCCAACACCCTTGGCATACAGGCTTAGCAAATCACGTGACCTCCGTCTGGGTCAGCAAAGGAGGGCTCGGAGACTAGCCTTTCCCGCCTCCTGATCCTGACCCCACCCCCTAGGCTTGGAGGGCTCTAGGACCCAGCAGCTGGGGAGGATGGAGTGTGCGTGTGCGTGTGCGTCTGTGTGTGTGTGTGTGTGTGTGTGTGTGTGTGTTTGGGGGGGTCCCTTCA
>PJEM01006265.1:0-33292 GCA_004023845.1 Helogale parvula
GTCAGGGCCCTCATGACCAGCCTGCGCCATCTTAGCCTCTTCTCTCACCGCTTAGCGCTAAGACACACCACGGCTCCGAGCCAAACCGAGCTATTCAGCTGCTTCCTAAACAGGTATGTTCACAGGCACTTCTGAGCCTTTACAGGAACAGTTTCCTTCAACTGGGTTAAATCCTACTATTCCTCAACTGAAAATTAGCGCAGGTATTTCTGTCCATCGACGGCATCACCCAATTCCTGACACCCACCTCTCTACGTGGGTGAGAGTAGGTGGCCCATGCTTTCTTGACCACCCTGTGTTACTTGCCTGATTGTCACTGTGTCCCCCCAACACACATGCCCCAGACACAAAGGACTGCAAATTCCTATTCTTTATCCTATGTGTTCCCAGCACAAAGCACTACAGTACTAGAACACTCTCAAGGATTATTTGAATTATGGCACCTTATCTGTTTTCTAAGGAGACCGGCAGTACTGCAGAGGGTAAGAACCCATTCAGTACAAAACAGGAACGAGATTTTCCCCGAGGAATGAGAACCCAGAACTCATGACAATGACACAGAATGCTGATAACGCATCCTCAGGGGGCAGAGTCCTTGCTCCTCCAGAAGATGTGAATGGAGCACAGGATCTAATGTTAATGTGGAATTTTTCAGCCACATGTCTGGAGACAGTAAGAAATACAAACTAACACCACTATAAAGAGTCAGTGTGGGAACTCAAGCCATAAATCAAGGGTCTAATAAGCAAAGCAGGACGTATTTTCTTAGGATTTAGTACTTGTAACAGGTGTTTACACCATGAATAATGTAATTAAAGTATCCATATAATCATAATCCTTAATGTGTCAACCAATTTTTAGAGATTTAATTTAAACTTGTTAATTTTAATTGTCTGAGGTCTTTTGGGGGAGAAAAAGCAACGGGAAGGATCGAATACGAATGCGCTCACGCCAAGCAAGCGCAGCAAACCAGCAGGACAGAGCCTAACTGGCCAGAGAGACACAATGTCAGTCAGCAAGCGCCCGCGCCCCCAGCCAGAAAGCACGGGCTACCATGGGAGAACAAGGTCCAGACCTTCGCAGCTTTGGCCTTCTCCATCTGCTGGAGCTGCTCAAGCGCAGGTCCCGGAGTCGCGGGGTCAAGGGGAAGATCCCACACGCTACCACCTTCCCAAACTGTAAGACAACAAAGGGGGAAATGTCAGAGCTCACAGACACGGTCACACAGCTACACGCATCAGGAAAACCGCTGTTTCCCTGGCCCTGCATGAGCGCCATCACACAGATCTGTGCTGCTTTTAGGCAGACTGAGCTGCAAATGAGCTGTGGTTTAAACCAATATCCTTCGATCCATCTAGAAGAAATTACCGGGCATGTTCTGGGAAACTAATTTCATCCTCAAAAACCCTACTTCTGTTCAAACATTTTTACTGAAGAACATGCTAAGGGTCAGGGGTAGTTCTGCAACATTCCCAAGGACACACACCATGCACGTGGCCACGCCAGGATTTAAATCCCAGGGGATTAGACCCCAAAGCCCACAGCATTTCCAACAGCCACACACCCTCTGACTGCACACCAAGTGCAGAGGGGTCGAGGGAGGAACGTACTGTGAAGCTGGGGAAAACTGAGCAGTTGCACAATATTGTGAATGTTTTCTATGCCACTGAATTGCTCATCTACAAATAGTTAATTCTGGGGCAACTGGGTGGCTCAGTACGTTGTGTGTCCGACTGGGGCTCAGGTCATGATCTTGTGGCTCATGAGTTTAAGTGCCGCGTCAGGCTCTGACAGCTCAGAACCTGGAACCTGCTTCAGATTCTGTGTCTCCCTTTCTCTCTGCCCCTCCCCTGCTCATGTTCTCGTTTTCTCTTTCTCTCTCTCTCAAATAAATAAGCATTGAAAAAAATTTTGGGGGGGCGCCCGAGTGGCTCAATAAGTTAAGCATCTGACTGGCGCAGGTCATGATCACTCAGTTTGTGGGTTCAAGCCCTGCACCATGCTCTGTGCTGACAACTCAGAGTCTGGAGCCTGCTTCAGCTTCTGTGTCTCCCTCTCTCCTTCTGCCCCTCCCTCGCTCATGCTGGCTCTCACGCTGGCTCTCTCCGCCTCAAAAATAAACATTAAAAAATTTTTTTTAATGTTCTTAAATGGTTAATTTTATCTTATGTGAATTTCATGTCAAAGAGAAAGAGGTACAGTTTGAACGGGGGAAGCCTCTGGAAAGGCCGGGCAGGTCTCACAAATCCAGCATCCGAGTCAGATGCAGAGGTAAACAGACAACGTCTTCTGAGTCTGCTTTCCTACTGCCAGCAAAAGGTCTGCGGGCAGCACTTCTGAGCATTCTCTGTTCCCTGCACTTCTATTTCTATACCATAAATTACTGTTTGTATAAAACCAACGGATAATTTTAAAGGGCCTTGATGCATCATACCCAAAGAAATTGTTTATTAAGATACTTAAAAATAGTTCTCCCAACACTGGAGAGTATTTTAACATCGTAACTATAAATGGCTACCAAGAAAAAACTCAGGTACACACAGCGGGCCTCCTCCTGCTGTAATCAGGATCAATGTTAATGTGGCCTGATAGTTCAATGGCTCTAAGGAAAATCCACCAATGCCATGGTTCCTGAGAACTGTCAACACCAACTACAACCTTTGGTAAGGATTCATCTATGGTTCTTTCAAACTACCTACTTCTGCAAGCATCAGCCATTAAAAACCAGACCTGTTCCAGCAATAGCAAGGCTTTAAAAAAAAAAAAAAAGGTCTCAGCCTCAAATTTCCTAATTTGATGTAAAAAGATCAGAGAATGAAGTAGGGTGATCACTTTAAAGCAAGCGTTCCTCGGGGCGCCTGGGAGGTTCAGCCGGTTAAGTGTCCGACTTCGGCTCAGGTCATGATCTCATGGTTTATGAGTTCGAGCCCCACATTAGGCTCTGTGCTGACAGCTCAGAGCCTGGAGCCTGCATTAGATTCTGTGTCTCCCTCTCTCTGTCCCACCTTCACTCCTGCTCTGTCTCTGTCTCTCTCTCTCTCTCTCTCAAAAATAAATAAAAGTTAAAAAAAATGGAAACAAAGTTAAATAAAATAAAGAAGGCCTTTCTCATCTCAAACCTTCTGGGCACCTGCAGGGTTAAGCTATATATTAACCCTTCACTCAAAAGAAGACATGTTTCACTTAAGCTTTTTTTTTTTTTCCTTCACTCTAGCAGAATAAATCAGTTAGAAATTTAAAACACTCTTCCACACTGGTTAGAGCAACATGAAAAAGAGTCTAGCTCAAATTCATGAAATTTATCTACTAACTACTTCTAGCAAATCTTTAACAGTATATGGTCAACAGTATTTTCAATCCTTTTCTGGGGTCTAATGAGACTTTTTGTTAATATTCAATATAAATTGCTTCCAAAATAAAATGGTTCAACAACTGACACACTTTTTAAAAAGCTGAATTACAAAAGTAAGAGTCTGCATCCTTGGGGCTGCACTGAAGGCGCATCTCCAGGTTTACCTGTGGGCTGTGAGGCTGCTGGCTGAAGCTCCCAGATAGAGCCAGTATCTGGCACTGACACAGACCTAGTTACTGAAGGAATGATGTTCTGATCAGATATTCTGCAAAAGGGAAATAAGAAAATTCACGTGTTCTTGTCATTTGCAAAAAAAAAATAATAAATAAAGAGAAATTTCTACATGATTTGTAGGTTTTCCAGGCAATATGGCCAGAAAACTCCTTTGTTGTTTTCACCAAAATATAATACTATTAAAAAAAGCATTTAGTAGAGGAAGAAATATAGAGGCATATTCATCACACTTTTGGAGTCAAAGTATTAATAAATATTGATTTCTAAATGATGAATATACCTATTGTCTTAAAAAGAAAAAAAAAACAGAATACGCCAGTAAGAGTCACAGAGACAGCATGCTATAATGTAAAACCCACAGACCACAAGTCACAAGGCTCTGTTTCAGTTCCATCTCTGAAGTTCTCTGTGTACTATGTTAAACAAGTTCTTTGCCCTCTCAGGGTCTAAACTGGTACCTCCCCACCTAACCTGCCTTCCCCACAAGACGGGTTATGACTCACAAGAGCAACGGGAAAGGGTTTGGGTAAACTGGACAGTAAAGGTTTTAAGACAGTTACTGATATGCTTGAAAGAAACGCAAGTACTACCCTGAATGATAATCTGAAATCTATAACAGAAACTTAAGACTTCGAGCACAATTTCCTTTTCCTCAGACTTATCATACTGGCTTTTGGGTTCTGGAAAATTTTAATGCTGTGTGGCAGTGTTAATATCTGTCTTGACACACCATGGGTGAAAATGAGATTAAACTTCTGGACTATAATTTTTTTTATTGCCGGTTCTATAGGAATACACTACTTCTCAAATGGTTTCATTATTCGCTGGTCAGTATTCCAATTTATCTTCCATGAGTAAAGAGACTAAAAATGCTTTATTGCCAGATTATTATTTTTAAATACTATGTCCTGTTTTTATACACAACACACAACACTGTGCTGGGGACTTTCACACCAAAACCTCCCTTCCTCTCTTTCACCCACGCGCACACGGGACACGTCCAGGGCGCACCCACCTCATCTTCAGAGCCTGGAACTGCTGGAGGAGAAGGGCCAGCTGCTGCTGCTGCTGCGAAGACAGGGCCGCCTTCTGCTGCTGGGCCAAAACCTGCGCGTACTGTTGTCTTCAAAAAGTAAAACAAAGCATAACCTGTCTGTCCGCGTTTAGCGCACTTCACTGAGGCGCTGAAAGACAGACGTCAGTCCGCCCCCCCAAATACCACGAGAAATAGCTGCCAAATACAGTTTAACAATGCTGCATGAGAACGGCAGTTACCCAGAAAATCATCTACTTCGTTCTAGAAAGAACAGAACTTAGAGACAACATATATCCTCAGGGTACTGTAAGAGGAAAGCACCACCACCAACAACAAACCCACAAAATGTCAAAAACTGGCAAACTCCCTGAGAATTATAGCCTTTCATCAGAAACCAAGCAAAAAATAAACAGCTTCAGGGGCCCCGGGGTGGCTCAGTCGGTTAAGCGTCAGACTTCACCTCAACTCATGATCTTTCAGTTCGTGGGGTCGAGCCCCATGTTGGGCTCTGTGCTGACAGCTCAGAGCCTTGAGCCTGCTTCGGATTCTGTGCCATCCTCTCTCTCTTTCTCTCTCTCTCTCTCTCTGCCCCTCCCCAACTCATGCTCTCTCTCTTTCTCTCAAAAATGATTAGATGTTAAGAAAAAATTTTTTTAATAAAACAGATTCAAACTAATAGCTATTTCCTAATGAAGCGCTCTTTGCAAAACCAAAATCACTTGTAGAAAAATCCTCAAAATTTATGTTTGAGCTTCAAAAACCTGATTTTTTTTCCACTGGATCAGAGGTGGACAATTTTTTCCTGTAAAGAGCCAGACAGGAAGTATTTTCAGCCTTGCAGGCCATATGCAACTGCCACTGCAGTGCAAAGCAGCCACAGACAGCACAGAAACAAGCAAGTGTGGCCGTGTCCCATAAAACTTGCTCCTAAAAGCAGGGACCGAGCCGTTTCTGCCAGCCTTCGCACTAGATGACAGCAAACCTTACTTCTACCAAAGGGACACACGGTCTCAGTGATTCTGCCGCCATTCCACACCACTACCAACAGCAGAAGGCTTTGCTTCTCTCCTGCCCTCTCCCCTCTCCTCTGTATTTTTTCTCCATGACATTCAGAGTTGAGCCATGTAGGAGGCATTTAAGTCTCAAAATGCTTGTTGTTTCTTGTTTTAGAAGCCAAAGAGCTTGCGAAATTATAGTTGTATGTCATTTTCTGCAAATTTCTGGTATGTAAGAAGAGAAAACTTTTAGTTCTCTGCTGTCAAAGGTAAAACTTAGGGAATTTGGTCTAAAGGCACTCTGAGTCCTGCACTGCGCCCCACGGCAGCACTGCTCTTACTGTATTAAGAACTGCTGGTACTGAAGGTGCTGCATCTGGTACAAGGCCGTGAGCTCCTGCTGCCTGGTCAGTCGTTCCTGGTCCAACTCTCCCTGGAGGTGAAGGGGTGGGAGAAGAAACACCACTGAATAAATTGCAAAGAGCCTAAAAGCCATTTACTAAATATATCGGAAACCCAACTGAATCTCAGACCTCCACATTACACTCCACCTTCCTGCCCCAAACGCTTAAATATTACAAAAACTCAGCGCCTTTAAGAGCTAAACAGTGCCACCTAGTGGAAGAAGGTGGCATCTCCATATTAAGAGATTCCCTATGGCGGGAAAGGTCCTTGTCAGAAGCTGTCCTCCCCTCCTATTCTTGAACCTAAATGCTGTACTGTACCTGAGAGTCATTATTGTAACTTAAAAAAGTACAATTTCCCAATGTTAAAAGTGATTTGTAAATTTGGAAATCATACAGAAATTATAGAAATGGGGGGTGCCTGGGTGGCTCAGTCAGTTGAGCGTCTGGCTTCGGCTCAGGTCATGATCTCACATTCGTGGGTCCGAGCCCCCCGTCGGGCTCTGTGCTGACAGCTCAGAGCCTGGAGCCTGCTTCAGATTCTGTGTCTCCCTGTCTCTCTCTGACCCTCCCCTGTTCCCACTGTCTCTCTCTGTCTCTCAAAAATAAATAAAGAACATAAAAAAATTTTTTTAAAATAAAAAAAATAATTACAGAAATGGGACAAAACAGAGGGGAGTAAAATTAAAGTGAACAGGAAAGGTTACAACAGAATTTTACAATGGCTCATAATGAACGGAGAGAGCAGTACACAAGCCAGTCTTCTTAAAGATGCTGAGAAAATTTTAATTTAAACAAAATATGAAAAATCTTTGAAAACGAATTCTTCACCGCAAAATTAGGTGTCTCAATGGTTATCAATACATCATGAGTTAGAAAAAATAAGCTCTTCTTTAGTTTTTATTTCAAATAACATGGATGGATTTCAATTTTGAAAAGTTAAAACTCAGACAAAACGTGAAGTGTAAAAGAAGTCATAAACACATAACAGTACCACAGAGTACGGCGAATCACTAGTGAGCAGTTTATATCTTTATCGTACACAGATCATGGTCTGGATGAAACGTCTGATACGCAGTTTCTTAGGGGTAGAGATCATCTGAAAGTCAGGGACGGTTTTCTTTTCCACTATACACTGGAGACTGGAAGCTACACTAGGTTAATGTCAAGTTTCTACAGAAGGGGGCACCCGCCTGGCTCAGTCAGTAAAGCATGCTGATCCTGGGGTCAAGAGTTCAAGCCCCACACTGAGTGCAGAGCTTACTTTTAAGGTGCACCCGACTACCTCAGTTGGTAGAGCATGAAACTCTTGATCTTGGGGCTGGAAATACGAACCCCGTGCTGAGTGCAGAGATTAAAAATAAAATCTTTAAAAAAATAAAAGTTAAATTTCTACATAAAAACCTACACTTCAAGGTACATTCAACATCACAGTGAACTCTCTTCGGGAAATAGGAACAATGGCTGACAGAGCCACATGTGCCGGGGTTCTTCCCGCCACGCGGGCCTCGCCGGGGCGCAGCCGCCCTAACGGGAAGGCAGGCGATGGCCGGAGCGAGCACACCGAGCTCCGAGGGAGGAGCCTTCAGCTGAGACACGCACGACAGCTCGTCCCAATCTCAGAGAATGGAAATAAGATTCCAACCTGGTATCTAAGTGTTTATACGATACTGTGTACTGTAATTTTTCTTTCTATTACAGCAGAAATGTCAGAAGTAATTCCCCTCACCTAGGAATCTCCACTGTTCTCCAAATTACAAGAGGCCTCAACCCATCAGTGGACTGTGACATCAATTACTGAGTCAAGAACAACATTTACATGTGAAGGAAAGAAGGAAAAGAAAAAGAGAGTGAGGAAGGAAGGAAAGAAAAAGGAAAGGAGAGAAGGGAAGGAAAGAAAATTTGTGCCTGGCACAAAGCATTTTAATGGGGGCACCTGGGTGGCTCATGTGGTTAAGCATCCAACTCTTGATCTCAGCTCAGGACATGAGGTCACGGTTTCATGAGTTTGAGCCCCACATCAGGCCCTGTGCTAACAATGCAGAGCCTGCTTAGGATTCTCTCTCTCCTCTCTCTCTCTGCCCCTCCCCCATACATACTGTTTCTCTCCCTCTCTCTCTCTCTCAAAATAAACATTAAACATTTTTTTACTATTTTGTGAAGTTTTTTGCACAAATATACGTACAGTTATGAATACATGTACAGTATGGTGTAAAACTAACTTATTTTACTGTGGGCTGTGGCCAAACACGTTTGATAGCCGCTGTCCTCACCTATGAACTCCTTTGACCACAGAAACTGTGCCCTATTTACCTTCATCTTATAAGAACCTACCACGAGGCTTAGCTCAGGCCCTCAACATGCAGCTGATGGATAAATCAGTGGTTACGTTATGCGGAAGTCCGTCCAATGTTCACACTAAAGGTTTTTAACTATGGCCACTTCTGACTACGCCAGCCCCCCGACATTCCAACCTGGAGAAGGAAAAGTAAGGCCGATCCCAAGCCCTCCAAAATGAACTCTATAGGAAGAGGCCCAGAGGCAGCTGCAGAGGACGAAGATTCCCCCCTTCAAAGGTAGTCCAGGGCCAGTATACACGGGAGGTTGCATCATGATCCAGTTTCCAGTTTACATACCAGTAACTAATATTTTTAAAAGTCTTCAAAATATTCCAAAGCACTGGAATTGTTTATTAGCAACATTTGTTTGCTTTAAGGTAAAACTAAAACGTGGAGAATTTATGATTCAGAAAATAAGAGGCAAAAGGAGGGGAGGGAAGGAAAATGGAAGAGAAAGAGAAGAATGTGTATTCTAACTAGAGGCAAAAAGGAGCTCCAAAAAGTCAAGCAAACTGAGGCACCTTGGATAACAGTAAAAGCTCTAACAGGCTCAGCTGATTAAGTGTCTGACATTGGGTGTCAGCTCAGGTCACGATCTCTGCACTGCCAGCACAGAGGCTGCTTGGGATTCTCTGTCTGTCTCTCTGTCTCTCTCTCTGCCCCTCCCCAACTTGCACACACAGCTATGCAACTCTCTCTCATAATAAATCAATTAAAAAAGAAAAAGAAAGGTAAAAAAAAACTCTTAAGTGAGCTTAGAAAAGTAAGGAGCCAGAACATGTAGTGCTTGGTAGGCAAGCACAAGATAAGATGTTTTGTATTCTGCACCTGCTGGAAAGCTACTGAAGGATTCTGTTTCTTGAGAATTTAGAGACAGGTTGGGGGGACACAGGTTTTTGAGTTTTGAAAAGACTATAGACAGGTATGCAGTCTCCAGTCAGACCGCCCACTGCTGTTTCAATTACTTTCAAAGAACTACAGTCTCTTCCTCTCTAGATGCGACATCTAGCTTCCACTTCCAAAGACAAGCAAGCGTGTCTGCGTCTCGCACGTGCTCCGAGGAGCCAGAAGGTACTCACCATGTGAGGAGGGGGCGCCGGACCGGGAGAGAAGGGGACCCTTCCCCACATCTTCATGATGTCGCCGAGAGGCTGGAAGCTTTCGTCACATGCTCTCTTCACCAGTAAAGACATGGTGAAATAGCCCGCCTGGAACCATTCCGCCATCTCCTGATTGTTGAAGGGACCTACAACGGCACCAATCAAACAGAAGCGCAGTAAGAATCCTTTCAGACTGAAGAAGAAGAAAGTATTTCCTAAGTCTGATCGTTATCAAGAAGTGCGACTTATTTCAGATTATCAGCCAAATATTTTATATGATATTTTTAACTTAATTCATCTCCCAAAGCGGTAAACAGGCTTCTAACTAACCAAACAAAACAGAAATGATTTTGAAATAAGACTTACGTCTATGTATCCCAAATTCTCTGTGGGGCTTAATTACTTCAAGGAGCATAATTGTCTCCATCTAACTCAATCTCTACAAATTCATTTGTCAGAAAAGTATAATAAAATTGAAAACGTATTGGTTAGACTTTGCATAAACACACAGGTCTAAATATATGCTTTTTTCTAAATTTCACTTTCTGCCAGATTATTAAAGGTTACGCAAAGTATAAATAATCAAATTAAAACAAATTACAGGGCACCCGGGTGGTTTAGTCAGTTAAGTGTCTGACTTCAGCTCAGGTCATGATCTTGCAGTTCGTGAGTTCGAGCCCCGCCTCCGGCTCTGTGCTCACAGCTCAGAGCTTGGAGCCTGCTTCGGATTATGTGTCTCCCTCCCTCTCTCTCTGAACCTCCTCCCCCCAAAAGAAACAAACATTAAAAAAAATTAAGATGAATTATTTGCTTAGGCATGACTAAATCTGGCTTAGGGTAGAGGGAGATCAACCTTCACACATTTTACAATTAAAAATCAAATATTTTATACATAAAATTAACAAATTCACTCTGATCAATAACAATTCATTCAGCAAATATTTACTGAACACCAATTATATGGATCTAGGCAATGAGGACACTACAACTGTGAATGAAACAAAAGCCTAGAATGTCCACTTCTGGGAAGATGGAGTCGACTCTACCTCTCCCTGCTCCTCCCGCTAAATACAACTGAAAGCCATAACATTCTATCTACAGAAGAAACAAAAGACTCTGAAGAGTAGACAGAAGGCAGAATGGCTAGAGCCGTGGGGCCCGAGAAGCCACACGGTGGTGAATTCCCTGACTTTTCCTTTTACTTCATATATTCTCGATTTGGAGTGAAGAAGCCAGTAACAAAAATTAGGACCCAGTTCTATGCTATCTACGAGAAGGTCATTTCACATACAATATAGGCAGGCTGAAAGTAACAGGACAGGAAAAGGGGTATCGTGCAAGCGTTATAGCTAGAGGGCTACAGCATCTGATAATGTAGACTTCACATCAAAGAAAATGATCAGAAACAGAGAGGGATGTTATATATTAATAAAGGGTCAATCCATCAAGAAGACACAGCAAAAAAGTGTATGCACTAAACAAACCTGCAAAATATGTGAAACAAAATCTAATAAAACTGAAAAGACAGAGAAATCCCCAGTTACAGCTGAAGATTTCAACACCATTTTCTCAACAACTGATAGAACTAGACAGAAAACCAACACCATCAATAAAGTCCAAACAACACCGTCAATAAGGTCCAAATGATACTTCTAGAACACTCCAAGACAACAAAATATACATTCCTTCAAGCATCCACAGAACATCTAGCAAAACAAACTATATTCCAGGCCATAAATAAATCTCAACAACTTTTTAAAAACTTAAATCACATATAATATGTTTTTAACCACAGTAAAATCAAGCCAGAGATCAGTAACAGGCAACAGGGAAATCTCCAAATCCTTGGAGGCCACACAATACACTTTCAAGTAATCCAGGAGTAAACGTGGGGGGTTTGTAGGGCACCTGGCTGGCTCGGAGGAAGGAGCGTGCAACTCTTGATCTCGGAGTTGTAGAGATTACTTAAAAATAAACAAACAGTATTTTTTTTAAAGCTTTTTGAAAAAGGTCTCAAGGGGAATCAAAAAAATATACTGAACTGAATGGAAATAAAATACTTGTATCAAAATCTGTGGGACAGAGGTGAAGAAGGGCTGACAGAGAAATTTACAATTTTAAAAGCTCACATTAGAAAAGGAATGTCTCAAATCAGTAATATAAGCACTCACCTCAAAAACCTAGGAAAAGAAAAGCAAAATAAACCCTAGAAAAAGGAAAGTAATAGTAAAGAGAACTCAATGCAACTGAAAAAAAAAAGTGGGGGAAAAAATCAACGAAACAAGGTTGATTATTTGAAAAGATCAGTAAAATGAAGTCTCTAGCAAGATTGACAATGAGAAAAAGAGAAATGAACAAATCACCAACATAGAACTAAATCACGACATATCACTACAGAACCTGCAAACATCAAAAAGATAATAAGAAAATAAACAACTATACTATATACATAGATTTGACATCTTAGATGAAATGAACCAATGTGTCAAGAAACACAAACTACCAAAAATCAACCCTTACTAAATCAATACTTTGAACAGCTGTGTTAACTATTAGGGATGCTGGATTTGTAATTTTAAAACTCCCAAAAAGCAGGGCGTCTTGGCTGGCTCGGTCAGTAGAGCATGCAGCTCTCGATCGCGAGGTCCGGAGCTCAAGCACCATGTTAGGCATGGGGCCTACTTTAGGGGAAAAAAAAATTAAAATTCCATAAAAACAGGCACCCAGATGGTTTCACTGGAGAATTCTACAAAACATCTAAAGAAGAACTAACACCAATTTTAAACAATCTTCCAGAAAATAGGAGAAAAGGGAATAATTCCCAGCTCATTTTATGAAGCTAATATTATTACCCTGATACTAAAAGCAGGCAAGGAGAATACCCAAAAAAAAAAAAAAAAAAAAAAAGAAAAACACCCCAAAAAACCCAACTACAAAACATCCCTCATTTAACAGAGACACAAAAATATTTAACTGAACATTACCAAATAGGATGCAGCAATATGTAAAAAGAATTACACACCATGACCAAACGGGGTTCACTCCAAGGATGCAAAGCTGGTTCAATATTCAAAATGAAGTCAATTTAATCCACCGTATTAAAACGGCTAAAGAAGACAAATCACAGGACCACAGAAATAGATGCACAATAAGCATTTGACAAAAGCCAATACCCAATTATGATAGAAACTCTCAAACAATCGGGTTCTTCCTCAACTACATGAAGAGCAGCTATAAGGGGACCTGGCTGAGTCAGTAAGAGAAGCCTGCCGCTCTTCATCTCAGAGTCATGCATTTGAGCCCCTCAGGGGGTGTGGAAAATACTTAAAAACAAACAAATAAATAAATATTTTTTAAAGAGCATCTGGGGCGTCTGGGTGGCTCACTCAGTTAAATGTCCAACTTGGGCTCAGGTTATAACCTCCTCGTTGGTAAGTTCGAGCCCCATGTAAGCTGTATTGACAGCTTAGAGCCTAGAGCCTGCTTCAGATTCTGTGTCTCCTTCTCTCTCTCTGCCCCTTCCCAGCTCATACTCTGTCTCTCTCTCTCTCTCTCAAAAATAAGGGGCGCCTGGGTGACTCAGTCGGTTAAGTGTCCGACTTCGGCTCAGGTCATGATCTCACGGTTCCTGGGTTCGAGCCCTACCCCGGGCTCTGTGCTGACAGCTCAGAGCCTGGAGCCTGTCTTCGGATTCTGTGTCTCCTTCTCTCTCTGACCCTCCCCTGCTCATGTTGTCTGTCTGTCTGTCCGTGTGTGTCTCTCTCTCTCTCAAAAATAAATAAAACATTAAAAAAAAGATAAATAAATAAAAATTTTTGGAAAAAATTTAAAAAGCATCTTTAAAAACTAAGCAGCTAACATTATACCTAATTATTAAAAACTGTATTCCCCCTAAGACAGGAACTTAGGAAAAACAAGGCAAGTATGTCTGCTTTCACCCATCATATTCAACACAGTATTGGAGTATACGACGAGGCAACAAAAGGAAATAAAAGGCATAGATTGGAAATGAGAAATTAAAACTGTCCCTATTTGCCAATAACAAGGTCTACAAAGCAAATTCTATTGAAATCTAACCAAACAACAACAAAAACTCCTAAAACTAATAAATGAGCTCAGCAAGGTCAAAGACGAATGAACAAAGATCCAAACCCAATTCTATATAGTAGGAATGAACACAAAGACACTGAAATATAATAAAACTTACAATGATTCAAAAAAAATCAAGTAGGTACAAATCTAATAAAACATGTACAGAATCTATGCTGAAAGTGACACAAGTTCGTAAGACTGGAAGATTCAACAAGAGAAAGATGTCAAGTCTTCAAAATGATACCAAGGTTTAACACTGTTCCAATTAAAGTCTCAGCAAATACTTAAACATAGATTTCTGAATACATTTATATGGTAAATATAGATGAGACCATTCTGAAATTTATATGGAAAGGGAACTAGAAAACCTAAAAACAGTTTTGCTAAAAATTAACCAGGAGAAAAAAAAAACTGCAAGAAGTCAGTCTGCTCAATTTCAAGACATATTCTAGAGCTACAGTAATCCTAACTGTGATGTTACTGGAGAGGCAGACACATGGATCCGTGGGAGAGAGGAACACAGAAACAGACCAACATAAATACGCCCCACTGCATTTGGACAAAGGTACAAAAGCAATTCAAAAGAGGAAAGATGGCTTTTCAACAAAAGGTTCCAGAGCAACTGGACATCCATCAGCAAAAAAATAAACTTTGACCTAACTCCAATACATTACCCAAAAATTAACTCAAAACAGATCACAGACTTAAATGAGAAACAAAAAAACTACATTATTTTGGAAAGGAAATTTTGGGATCTGAAGCTAGCCAGAGAGTTCTTCTATCTCTGACTTAATACCAAAAACACAATCCATAAAAGGAAAAAACTAATCAACTGGACTTCATCAAAATTTAAAACGTCTGATCTGGAAAAGACTCTGCTAAGAGGATAAAAAGATTCAGACTGGGGGAAAATATCTGCAAACCACATACCTACCAAAGAACTACTCTTAGAATATATAAAGAAGTCTCAAAACTCAAAGGTAAAAAAAGTGATCTAATGAGAACACAGGTAAAAAACATAAAGAGATAGTTTACTGAAGAGGATAAACAGCCAATAAACACATTAAAAGATGTCCAACATCTGTAGCTGTTAAGGAAACGCAAACCAAAAATTACTGTGAGACACCGCGCCACAACACGTCCGAATGGCTCAGATAACAAATAGCAACATCATCAAATGCCGTCCAGGATGTGGAGAGCCTGAATCACTCACAGACTGCTGGCAGAAATACAAAACCGGTACAGGGCCTCCACAGAACAGTTTGGTGGTGTCTTTAAAAAGCCAAATATGTCCTCACCATACAATCCAGCAACTGCACTCCCGACGTTTGTGTCTCAGAGGAATGAAGAGTCGTGCTAACACAGAGTCTATCCATAAATGTTTAACAGCATTATTTTAAGAGCCAGAAACTGCAACAACGCAGATGCCCCTCACGGACAAACAGTTAAACAATGATACATGCTTATCACGGATGTACTAACTACTCAGTAAATATAAAGAACCGATCTACGGATACATGCAACAATCTGTACGAATCTCCAGAGGATCGTGCTGAGTGGGGAAAAAACCCATTTTTTCCATTTGATGGAAATGGATTGCATTTCTGCAAGATTTCTTGAAATGACAAAATACAGAAACAGGGAACAGATTAGTGGCTGCCAAGTGTCACGAAGCAGGAATGGGTAGGAAGTGCACGTGGCCGTCCGAAGGCGATACGACAGGACAAAGTTCTGAATCTTGCGGTGCTTGGGTGGCTCGGTCAGAGAGACATCCGACTTTGGCTCGGGGCCGTGATCTCGAGGTTCGTGGGCTTGAGCTCCACATCGGGCTGTCTGCTGTCAGCACAGGGCCTGCTTCTGTCCCCCGCCCTGTCCCCACCCCTCTCCTGCTTGTACGAGCACGTGCTCGCTGGCTCGCTCTCTCAAAAATAAATGTCAAAAAAAGAAAGAGGAAAGGAAGGAAGGAGGCAATGTTCTGAATCCTGTTACCAAAGTCAGTATCCTGGCTGGATGTGGCGGTACAGTTTACGTGAGATTACCACTGGGAGGAACTGGGTGAGGAGTACATAAAATCTCTGTATTATTTCTTACAAATGCTCGTAAAGCTACAATTATCTCAAAATACATTTAAGTAAAGCACACATCCATATGTTTTATTTTTTTATTTTATTTGAGAGAGAGAGAGTGCGCGCAAATTGGGGAGGGGGTGAGGGAGTAGGGAGGAGAGAGAGACTCTTAAGCAGACTCCACGCTCAGCGCAAAGCATGATGTGGGGCTCAATCACATGACTCTGGGATCATGACCTAAGTCAAAATCAAGAGTCAGCTGCTCCACTGCCTGAGCCACTCAGGTGCCCCTCCATATATGCTTTAATTATAACACACAGCCCTCAATACGGAAGCACACTTTGTCTCTCCAACTGTAATCCTAAAAGCATCAAATGAACACTTCTGATTGGTTTACAAAACAAAAACAAAACACACACACACACACACACGAGTCCTGCTCCCATGCACCTTCCATGCTACAGGGGTGTGAACGGACCATGAACAGACCAGAGCCAGGCAGTAACAGCCGCTAGGCAGGAGACAGAGAGTGAAGGGGACTGGGAGGGGGAGGGAGGTGACACGCCACGAAGAGGCCGCAGGGTGCACCAGGTAAAGCACTGTCATGAAACTGACACTCATACGGTCAACCAACCTAAGGCTATAAACAAAGATTTCATAAGTGGAAATGAAGTAACAAATTTTACAGCATTCTCTCTCCATTCTAACTCGTGCACCACACAAATCTTTCACGGGATCGGGCTGTAATATGGCACGGCCCTTGCTCAGACAGTTCGTTACCATTTATGATCGTCAACTCCACTTGGGCAAAACATGCGAGTGAGACTTCTGAGACCGGCCCCACCTCCAACGGGCGGGAAACTGAACTGCAGCGACGGTAACTCTTCCTGCCCCGTTAGCCAGCTAGAAAGGGGGCACTGGTGGCGTCCTGAGCATTTTTGTTTACATCCCTGCTATATTCATTTACGATCACATTCCTCCTTGTATTCGAATGATTTTCACTGGGCCTCCCTCCCCTGCCACTAAAATTATAAAGTACTATGGAAGAAGCCTATTAAAAAATATATATGTGTGTCTGTGTGTGTATGTTAATATTGACTTTTCTCACTAATATGCAAATTAACCTTAAATAATGTACATTTGTAATATCTGGAGGTAATGGCTTCAAGTAGAACGGAACCAGCTACCTTGGATTTCTCCCTGAGGATCTTTGTAATACCACTTCTGCATTGCTTCGTGCATCAGCGGAATGGAGACCCCCTTCGCTCTGTGCTCCTGCAGCTTCGGCGCCAGCCTCTCATCGTCCAGCGCGCTGTCTTGGAGATAAGCCACCATCTTCTCAGCTTGCTAACAGAAAAACAAAACAGTGGGTTGAGGAAACAAATGATCCCACATTAATACTGGGGCACATAATAAAAACGCCTACCTTTTTTGAATGACTCGACCTGTGAAAGGTATGACTGTGCAAGAAATACAGCAGGCAACCGTTTCACTCTTCCAACAACGTCATGAAAATATGTACCATCCCCGTTTTGTAGGGAGGGAACTAAGGCTCAGAGAGGTCGGATCTTGCCCAGGGTCTCAAAATTATTAATCAAAAGCAAACTGAAGTTAAAACACAAACGGTGAGGACTAAAGCCCAGGCTTCTTCTAATCAACACATTAATAAGACTACTTTTTAATCTAATACGCCATTGGTCAATTCTGAAGCATATAAACTAAAGCTGTAAAAACATGGGTGTTAATACAACAAAGGCTCAATTAATACAATTACAAAATCTTTTACAAGAGTTACTAAGACCCTGCCTGCCTGCTTGCTTGCTTTCTTCAAGCATTTCCTGCCACCAACCACCCCCCCACAGCACAGGAAAGATTCTTCTGTAGGAAGCAGGCCACCATTTACATTCGACAGAGGTATGCTTAATCTGAGGGAAATCTAGAGACGTGAATAAGATGTTACTACCCTGAGAGTTTAACTATTCCCAGTTACACTTTAGGCAAAAAACGCAGAAGCCACTATGCCCATCCACAGCTGCTTGTACTTGCCATTTTTGGCATTCCATTAATTTCCAAAAAGAAAAAAGAAAAGCGTAAACAGCTAAGGGCAACCTCAGAAGAGAAAAAATAACCTGACATGATGACTACTACATAGCAGAAACTTATGAGCATGAAATGATTTGAAAGACAATTACTCATACAAATAAATACTAGATTTACAAACAACTTTTCCAGTACATAAAATCTAATGCACAGAAGTTCCATTTCTGAATATCTGTTTAATGCTTTGCGATCTGTACGGTGGTTTGAGAGGAGAAGTGAGGAATGACATGATTTTTACCTGCTCCAAATGTTTGAGGCCCTCCTCGTCGTCTGGCTCCGTGGATACACTGCCCATGCCAGGAGCACCTACAACCGGCGTTTCGACCGGCCGGAGGGCAGGCCGAGGACTGGGAACAGGAGGGGGAAGCACGAGAAGGGGAGGGGCTGTGTCTGCGGGGATCTGTGACAGGGGCTGCTGGACATCAGAAACCGTTTCTAGAGGGAAAAACACAGAAACGTGAAAACCCTTTCAACGGTGGAGGTTCTCATGAAGAATAACAGGGTCTCCATCAAGTTGGGCCACTCGCTAAATGGGCTCAACAGAACTGTGAACGTGTCACACACTGCGGCTTTTTTCTTTTTCAAGTTTGTTTTGCGAGAGAAAGAGGGAGAGTGTGGGCGTGTGTGTGCGTGTGCGCACGGGGGGGAGGGGCAGAGAGAGAAACAGAGAGAGGCCCAAGCAGGCCCCGCACTGTCCTCACAGAGCCCGACGCAGACCAGAGCCCCGAGGTCACAACCTGAGCCAGAGTCAAGAGCTGGGGGACGCTTAGCCGATGGAGCCGCCCAGACGCCCCTCACTGGAGAAGTGTAGTACTTCCCCCTAGCAAGGACAAGAGTGACTCTACAGAATGACAAGATATAAGGGTTCAAGGTCCTCCTACAGTGCCTGCCTGTGTCACCAGGGCATCTGCCCAACGGTCCCGTGCCCATCTGCCTCTTGAAAAGGAACAGAATCAGTCCCGTGCTACCTTTGTCACAGGTTTCCCAACAGCAGACCATGAACAGAGCACTGCAAATCTTCTCACAAATGTCATATCTCATCATCAAAACTTTGATTAAACATATCTGCATTTCTCTTGAATTAGTACCTATTTCAAGTGATAATAAATATAATTCAATACATTAGTTTTTAGGATAATGGAGACTGCTTGGGATTCTACGGGTACAGTGCAGGAAGTTCTTCTCAGGAAGAATACAGATGCAAAAGAGGTTCTGTTTTGAGTCCTATTTCTAACCTCTCAGGACGCAGGCTCTTAAGAAAGAAAAGGGGATGGAAGTAATTAGATACAACTGCAGCTTCCCCTTTGAAACCTTGTTTGTTCAATTATAGAGAGCTTCTCCACATTCCCAGTCCTCTCACTCTCTTTCTTTGCCAAACTTCTTAAAAGAACAGTCTATGCACCGCTCCCCACACCTGCTACCCTGTGGCTTCCACTCCCAGCCCTCCAACACAGCTTCTGTCTCAAAGAGAAGCAAGGACTCCAAGGCCCCAAATCCAATGGCTTTTCCTACCTCCTTAATCCTCTGACCTCAGTGGCCTCTGACATTATCTACCCAATCCTAAACTAAAACCTCTCCCTTCCTTACTTTCCCTTCACTCTAGTCCACTCTTGCCTCGGAAGATTCTTCTCGGCTACTCTTTACCTACCCTCTAAAAATGGGATTTTGCCCTCGATGTCTGATATACATAAGCTTTATCTCCCTTACAGATGATCAATCTGGAGTTTTCATCTTTAATGCACATCTATGCAGCTTTCTCAGAACACACGCGTCTGGACTCCAGCCTAGAATCTCCTAGAGTAAGGTCCGAGGCGTGGACATCCAAGAGAAAGAACCACAAGTAATTCCGGGCCACATCATAACCGAAAAATGACTACTACATATCAAACAGGTCTCAAAATGGACAAGTCGCACAGTGACTAATAGAGACTCAAATGCTTGCTTGCTGAATGAATTCACTCACTAAGCTTTCTTCTAGACAGAAAACTATGAAGAGAAATCCTTGGTTTAAGGCCTCAAAATATTCGTCTGTTGAGCAAAAAAGATAATACACAGATCTGTTTAATACCATACTGCTACGTGAGGAATAGTGCCAGCTGTCTAAGACACCAGAGAAGACGCCGAAAGCGGCCCGGGAACGGGGGACGGGAGCGTTCCCGGCACAGAGAACGGCCCGCGCCAGGGCACGCTTCGGGGCCTGACAGGCCGTGGGGCTGGGAAGCAGGGGCAGGAGACAGCGCGGCACCGAAGCTGTGCGGAGACAGGCAAATGCCAGGCTATGCGAGGTCTCACAGGCTGTGCTAGAGGTGCGACTTTTTATGGAGACTCAACCCATGAACCCTTCAACATCAGGAATTACAATGTCAATTTTAAGTACGTATAAGAAGAAACATGGAAGTAGACCTCAGTACTACCTACTAAGGTATTTGAGCAAAGGAAAATCACAACGTAACAGTGGAGGAGGTCTGCTCTAGGCTTCTGCACTGGCAGCGGTGGCAGACTTCCACAGATTCATCCATGTTCTCTTCGGCCTCTTTTGGAACAGCAGCATTTTAGCGTGGCCTCCGGACATACATCCTGCAGCCGCTACATGAAAGGAAGATACCTGCCTGGTGTGAGAATCAAATCACCGCGGAGGACCCCGGACCCCGGCCCGTCTGCACGACTGACGCCGAGGTGGCTACGTCGTAACATTCTAGGAGGTGAGAGTTCCGAGCTCTGCCTTTGCCTCCTCTCTGTTCTGGTGAATTTTGGGAAGGACACATACATGGGAACAGACTAAGTTTACTCGTTATATGACCCGCTCCAGCAACTCACCACTAGGAGCAGCTCTAGGAGGCATAAACAGAAACCCATCTATCATGATCACTGGCCGGAGCAGACTCCTGTTTTGGCTTATCTACTCTCATAAATACATACCATCCCCTCTGCTGGGCACTTTGGTTGGCAGGCTATTCTCCGTCTGACTCTCCTCCTCAGCTTTTTCTGTTTGCTCAGGTTGGGGCTCCTCTTTCCTCTCAAACTGTGGTGCTTCCTGAGGCTGATGGTCTGGAGGAGTCCCCGGTCTAGCAGATGACGATGAGGTCTGAGCTGTCTCCTCAGCAGCTTCTGTAACACGAAGTAATCTCAAATTAACGACTTAGGAAGCTTTTGATTTGATGAAAAGAAGGTAAAAGACAGAAAGGAGCCTTACCAACTCCTGCTCTGTCGGTCTTCTCTCCTTCTTTCCTATCTGTCTTATCAGGTTCTTTGGCTTCTTCGTTATGGCTGCTCTCAGAACCAGAGCACTCCCCCGCTTCCTCTGCGGGCCGGAAGTCCATCTCCTGCTCTTCTGGAATCGGCTCTTTCTGTACTTTCTGTGACAAGAAAATGAAGCCAAAGGTCAACAACTCATTTGGCTTCGGTGGAAGGTCAGGGTCTACTGTGCCGCTCAGAACAGACGTCGCACCTTCAGAGAGAGGAAGGCCCCGGAGGAGTCGAACGTGCCCATCTCCTCCTCGGCGTCGTCCAGGCACCACTCGGGCAGGCTGTCCCGCTCGTCGTCCAGGCTCCCGCTGCCCGAGCGCACCCGCCGGTAGCCCCGCTCGTCGTCCCGCTCTCGAAAGTCAAACTCGAACCTCCGCCGTCGCTCCATGTGCTCCCGCCAGCCTGCAGAACGAGGGCCATCTGGGATGAGGAGGATACAGACCTTAGAAAACTTTTAGGACGGTATTTGAGAAAGAAAATCATGAATAGGAAATAAAGGAGAAAACTATGACCAACTGAGAGATCAAATGGATCAACCTGCTGAAAAAGAAAACTGGGCAAAGTCACAACGTTCAGAGCCTCGCATACGAATGACACCACTAAGTGACAACAGTGGTTATCTTCACTTAAGTACTGAGCCACCTGACATACTTTGAAAGATAAATTTAAAACAAAATCACTTTTAAAGGACGCTTTACTCAAAGTATACCCTTTGGATAAGCTTTGGGAATCTGACGGAAACTCCAGCTAGCATCCACATGGCCGGCTCCTAGGCCAGATCTGTAACACCGGATATTCTCCATACTGAGGTCCATGCCTTCCCTTTAACAAGTCTTACACATTTTCCTTCTTCTCATAAGAATATCATTCTTTATGGATAAGACCAATCCTCTATGTCAATTCCTAATATCAGACTCATCATGCTAACCTGCTAGTGCCAAGATCTCCGCTGTAATTCTGATTCCCAACAAGAAGTCATGGAATTAAAGCACTGACAGATGCCAAAGATTTTATATATCCCACTATCCTAATTTTTATCCTAATTTTATAAGAAACAAAAATTGTGCCAGAAGTAACTTGCATAACGGCAAAGTACAACCACCGGGTTCTGCACCCACTACTGCTTTTTCCACAACAGCAGGCTTACTTTCCTCTCCTTTCACTCTCACCTCTTAACTCTCCCCAGGGAGTTTTTATTTCTGTAAAATACCCCCGGGGACATTCCTAAACCCACCCCAGCATACTGTTTATTACAACTACTTTCCAACACAAAGATGCATAAGAATAAAAGACAGGAGTTAAAGTATTTAAGGGGGGGGGGTAGGGGATCTTGTTAATACCTGACAAACCTGAATCTAAGAGAAAAAAGAGAGAGGCAACTTTTAACCTATTGAAATTTCCTATCTTTGAATGCTTTCTCTGTCGGAGATACAGAAAAGAAACGAGCCAAAGTTAAATGTTCTTACTCCAAGGCTCATTTCGCTCAAACTAGCAATCTAAAAATCAAACTGAAAATGAGAAGGCAAAATCAGCGTGCTCAGAAGTAGCCACTTGTGAGTCACTCACCAAAAAGGTAAGAAAACATCATCCCCACCCGCTCTTCTTTACAACAATTACCTTTATGAAAACTAAGGAACTTTACATCCAGTTTGCTTATATGCAAACCTAGAGTCATTTCTCAAAAGAAGTACTCAGGATCCAATGTTGAATTCCTGAGACCTCTCTCCACTACTATCATCTCTAATCCCTCGGTTAGGTATGCACCATGATAGGGATCTCTCCTTCTGGGCATCTGGCTCGAGTTTTCCTCTCGCTGAGTTTCTGAGGTTGCGCTCCCAGAGTGGCTGCCTGGCTGTCCTTAACCTCCACAGTTGCATCCGCATCCAGTGGTGAGCCCTACTTACAGTACACGGAGCAGAGAAGACCCAGCTACAGCTTATTAAGACTGACCCTTGCTTTTTAAGCCCTTACAACATCAGAATAAAAGTCTGCTACAATTTTTATAATATAAATATCAGTCAAAATCATTATATTTAAACTTTTAATCAAGTCATAAAATCAGTATAATCTAAGAAATGCTAACAGTAATTTATAACAACTGATATAATCAGACTTTGCTTTTAATATGCTATGTTGAAAAAGCACAGTATTCTTTTTAAAAAATGCTTATTTCCACTGATTTTTCAGTCCCATATATTGTTATATACCCCAAACTGTCTTTTAAAAATATATCAGTATAAAATCTGGGGAAATTGTTAAGTTAATAACAAATAAATCGGACATGGAAATCATGTATCAGGAAGAAAGATTTAAGAAAAAGACAACATGTATCCCAACTCAAAGCTGTTGGGGTGAAGAAGGTCGGTGGCAGAATATGCACTGAAGCTTTACTTGAACTCCCTGATGAAGGGGGTTCTGTGAAGAAACATCAGATGTCTGGGCTCATGAACACTGCTGATCTTCCAGAACATTCACCTTGTTTGTTTTTGATCAGCTGGAATCTTTCTTTCTGCTCAGTCCGCATCCTGGCTCTGCTCTCACTGGGTGCTGGTCAGGAACATAGTCTACAAACCCTTTTGCTCACAGGCAAGCTCAGCACAAAATGCCTTGATGACAACTGTGACATCGGTCGCCCAGCACACAGACTGAGGAGACCTGCCTGGGCCTCTGTGATGTAAACAATGCCTCCAGTGACAGAAAACTCACCCCTGAGGCAGCCCTGAGGGGTTGGGACAAAAACACTAAAACCCTATCCAGAGACTGACTTTCTAGGTTTCCACCTATCTGCCACTACGCAAGGCACTCCGAATGCTTGCCATCATGTTTACTCAGGCTAGTGATTTCGCTAAAAACTTGATTTTAAAATGTAAACGCAAACAGGTTAATTATGATTTCTTCCTTGAAAACTAAGCTTCTGCGTGATACGGTCGATAGCGAAAGTAATGTTGTGCACATGAAATTCACAAGGCAAATATACACTCTCCGCTTCAGCTGGGTCTGACCCCGCGATTGGGCTACAGTGGCATCTGACTCTCATGAGGCAGGGAACCAGCACTTTGGTGGGGATGGACTTTGACACAAAGCACCAGTGTCTTCAACTGCCAGCATATCTAATGTCAGGGAAGAACAGTTTGAGGCATTCTTAAGAGTCAAACAGAAGAACTTACAAAACCACTAATCACTACTATTCTCTCTCCTTTTTCTAAAGTTAGAAGGACAAAGAATGAACTTGTGATTACTTTTTTGACCTGGGTTTAAAGTTTATTCTTCAAATAAGCATAAATCACATTTTCAGGACAAAAAACAATTTGAAAGAATAAATCCTTTATTATGCAGGGGAAATACCCATTTTAGTGGGAGCACATATTCCTTAGTGAGCATGTAATTACACATTTATAAATTTTAAAGCATGCTGAAAAAGATAGATTAAGCATTAGACAAAACCAAACGAAACACTCTTACATTTCTGCAGCGAAGGGTAGGTGTTTCCCATGATCACTATTTGCTACAGAAAAATAAAGGTGATTTTCATCAAATGAATAGATGTGGGGAATTTTCATGTTGAAACTTTTTGTAGTAATAAGACTGAGTGTGATGACACAAAGTAATTGATGTCTTTTTTTTTAACCAGCTTACCTCTCTGCTTGAACAGTAAAAATTTCCTTATTAAATACTCCCTTATTTTGGCCCCTGTGCACTCACCCGACGGCACTCTTACCAGGACTGTGAGGCCGCCACCTCTCTCCGTCCCTCCTTGATCCAGCTAGTCGCCAACCTCCATCTTCATCTTCTCCATTTTGTTCCTCTCTAAAAATACGCCAATTTTCACTTTCTGATCGTATAAATTCATGCTTTCTTCCCACTGATGTTGGTCCACCTTCCTCAAAATTTGGTCTCCCTGTAATGAAAATAAGTAAACATGTGCCTTGGCCACTAAGGATTCTGAAAACAGACTGGACTGCTCAAATCAAGCTTTTGTGCAAATGTGTCAATTTCAACATTCAGGCAGTGTAAATAAAATAACTGCAGATATATATATAGATTATTAGACACATTTCTTAAAGTTTAATGTACATAGACTGGGCAATTATTTTTTAAATAATGCATGCATTAAAAAAATAAAGGGTATGCAAAGAAAAGTGAATCAACCTACTTCAACCAGCACATACTACTTTTTTTAAAGTCATTTAATATTTTCAATTATATCTTAATTTATTTAATTAACTTCTACTGGTGATTGTGCCCCAATAGGTATCTGTAAAATTCAACTTGTCTTTTATCCTAAAACACACTGTAAACTCAAAGGGAGAGAGTATGAACTATATTTTTCATTTACTCTAACACCTATTACATTATAGACATACAACAAATTGCTTTTGAACAGAATTCAAAGCCAAGCTATGTGTAGCCTAATGCACATCAGGAGTCCATTAACGGTGAGAGAGAGCCGATTACCAAGTAAACGAGGTGGTATTTTCAAAGGACAAGACAAATCCAAACGATGCAAATTCTTTAGTGATCACCCCACATGTTCTAACACAATACATAACAGATTATATAAAATCTCACATTAAATTAGCTGAAAATCCAGAGCATACACTGATATCTTCCATTTGTAACAAAAAGTTACATATACTTCATGACAGCCTCAATTCTCTTCACTAAACCACAGCGAACGTGAAAGAGTGCCACAGTGGCATCTGAAAATGAGGAAATTCTAATGTTCTGTCTTTCTCTTATATACCATTTCACATGCAGTAAGATTCAATATCCTGTCTGCCCATAACAGCTATTAGGTTGTTACCAGGTTGTTATTCTCCTGAAGGCTAAAACCCCTGGAAATGGGGGGCGGGGGCCGCAAGTATCTGCTGGGCAAAACACTACCTGCTCTCCTATTGCAGCCGGCGGCCCAAACACAGTCCCCAACAAGCCCCGCTGGCTCCTGCGTAGCTCCCTCGCCTGGAGTGGGGCCTGCACTTACTGACTTGCTCCCAACAAAGGGAACACAGCAGAAGTGATAAATGTCACTCACTGCGAAAACTGAGTTACAAACGGCTGTGAATCCCCCTGGGATGCTCTCCTCCAAGGCAACCCAGCTGCCATGCTCACACGGCAAAGAGCTGAGGCCTGCCAACAGCCCCAAGAGTGCGCCCGAAAATGGGTAGAACCCCAGTCAAGCCTCCAGATGACTGCAGCCCTGGCCAACACCTTGATGGCAGCCTCAGGAAAGACTCAGGTCAGAGCCATCCAGCTATGACGCTCCTTCCTGACCCATAGAAGCTAGGATAATAAATGTCTGCTGCCACTAAGTTTTGATAATATTGAGGCTCAAAAAGATACCGCAAGGGGCGCCTGGGTGGCTCAGTCGGTTAAAGCGTCCGACTTCGGCTCAGGTCATGATCTCACGGTTCGTGGGTTCAAGCCCTGAATCAGGCTCTGTGCTGATAGCTAGCTCAGAGCCTGGAGCCTGTCATTGGATTCTGTATCTCCCTCTCTCTCTGCCCCTCCCCTGATCACGCTGTCTCTCTCTGTCTCTCAAAAGTAAAAAAATTAAAAAATAAATTAAAAAAACATACCATAAGTGAACTGTCCAAAATCACACACCACTATTTGAATAGGAAAGACAAGATTCAAATGCTGATCTTCTGACACATTCAACAAATATTTCTTGCACATTTAAGTTCCAAGCGTTATGAATTCAGGCACACATATATTCCATGTTTGCCCTTGGGTTAGAAGGTCTAGTGATATGACCCGACACAAAATGTACCTATACTCACTAAACAGAAACCTATGGAAATCCCTAACACATAAAAAGAGACAGATACAAACATACATAGAAAAATGACAGGAAATAATTTTTAGCCATGTAATCAGTCAGTTACTGGCAATATGTGCCAGGTACCATGCAACTGATTTGGAAATACAGTAGTAATCACATGATGGGTGAGCTAGACAAACACTTTCACCGACTTTTACACTAAGCCTTTAAAAAAGTAATGAACATACCAAAGTAAGCACAGAGCATGAATGGTAAAATGCTTAACTCATCAAAAACTGTCACTAATTCTAACAGATCATACACTGCAAAAAATTAAAATTAAAAATAAAAATACCAGTAATGCCTCATTTGAGAAACGAAACTCTATCTGTAGTTAGCTTTTACACAGCTTGCTATTTTTATATAGCCGTAATCAGTATCACCAATATTTTGTAATCTACTTTTCATCTATAGCAAATATTTATCTGTGATTATACATCTTTCTAATAATACAGATAGGTGTATATATTACATATATATACTAGGTATAGCTTGCTGCTACAGCATAATCTGCATTATTCTCCACTGGACATTTACTTTATCATCACTTTTTTTTTGTGAACCATAGATAAAGTAAGATATTTCTGCTTTTCTGAACTAGGTCTTTTTTTTTTTTAATTAAAAAAAATTTTTTTTTGAATTTATTTTTGGTACAAGAGAGACAGAGCATGAGAGGGGGAGGGGCAGAGAGAGAAGGAAACACAGAACCAGAAGCAGGCTCCAGGCTCTGAGCCGTCAGCACAGAGCCTGACGCAGGGCTTGAACCCACGAACGTGAGATCTGACCTGAGCCGAAGTCAGAGGCTTTCCCGACTGAGCCACCCAGGCGCCCCTGAACTAGGTCTTCTGAAAAAAACACTTCAAAGAGTGAAATTATTAGTGAAATAACAGACTTCATCAACTGACATGACTTTATCCCCCCTAAAAAAAAGGGTCAACTCGCCACACCATTTTATATTATGAACACTAAGCGCTGCTATCCTTTTAAAACCTTTAACTACTTTAACAGTTATAAAAATAGTTTACTAATGTGGCTCAAAGATGAATTTTTCATATCAAAGATTTTTCATGTTGTTTAAACCTTATGTCCCTTTATGTTACTTTTAACAGCTTCTTCACCTTTATAACTGTCAAGTCCTATATATACTTTTCATATTAGTACCTAGGAATAAGAAAAATACAAAACACAGGACAGGGCAGGGGTGCTTTTCAGGCTCAGTTGGTAGAACATGTGACTGTTTATCTGGGGGTTGTAAGTTTGAGCCCATGTTGGATGTAGGGATTACTCAAAAATAAAATCTTAAAAGTTGCCTGGGTGGCTCAGTCAGTGAGCATCCAACTCCTGATTTTGGCTTGTCATGATCCCAGGGTTGTGGGATCGAGCCCCACATCAGGCTCCTCACTGAGCCTAAAGCCTGCTTGGGATTCTCTCTCTGCCCCTCTCTCCTGCTCTCGTACACACACATGCTCGCTCTCTCTCTCTCAAGTAAAAGAAATAATGATAATAAAAATTTTTAAGTAAGGTAAAATCATAAAGTCTGAATGACTATACCACTCCTTGTTCCAAAAGAGGATTTGAGACAGATATTCCAAAGTTAAGGAAGAGCACAGTCCTAAAGAAAGAATAAAGATTTTGTAGTCCCTACACCAGATTTTAAATTTTGTCTCCAATTCTGATCTATATACCTATACAGACAGACAGGAAGGGAAGGTGAAGTGGAAGGGGAAGGGGAAGGGGAAGGGGAAGGGGAAGGGGAGGGAAAGGGAAAAGGGAAGAGGAAGGAAAGGGGAAGGGGAAGGGAAGGGAAAAGGAAAAGGGTCAAGTCCAATTCCCAATTTGATAGAGGGAAGGTGTGCGTGTGTATTGAGGTAAGGCTGCCTGAATTTAGAGCCACACTAGCCCATTCTAAGTTAAAAATTCTATAACAAAGGGGTTCCAATTTTGTTAGTGAGTGGTTGTTTCCACAAAATACTTCCTAAATCTGCAACATACTTTCTGACATCAAATATTACATAATTAATAACTACAATAGATGATTAAGGTGACAGACAACTTCTCCAGTGAACCAAGGAAAGCCAGAAAAACAGAATTCTGACATGCCACATACCCCACGTGCAAGTGCAAGTGCAAGGTAGGTGGAGTTCTGTCTTCGGGAGCTGTTGTCACTTTCACAAGAGAAGGGTGAAACGGGAGAGACTGGTGTGTGCACAGGGGAATGAACACAAGAAGAGGCGCAAGCTCTCTGCAAGCCAAGGAAAGCGGTCTGGAACAGACCCTTCTTCTCTTCTGGCCCTCAGAGGAAACCAACCTTGCTGACACCTAGATCTTGAACTGTATCTCCAGAACTATAAGGTAATACATTTCTGTTGTTTAAGCAAACCCAACCTTTGTATTTTTGTTGTGGCAGCCCTAGAAAACACCAATGGATTTTTAAAATATGGTATACCAGATCCCCAGATTAGATTTCTCATGCTTAAAAACTTACAGTGTCTTCCCATGAGGTTAAAATGATATGTAAACCGGGGCGCCTGAGTGGCTTAGTCGGTTAAGCATCCAACTTCAGCTCAGGTCATGATCTCACAGTTCACGAGTTCAAGCCCAACGTCAGGCTCTGGGCTGAAAGCCTGGAGCCTGCTTCCAATTTTGTGTCTCCTTCTCTCTCTGCCCCTCCCCCACTTGCTCGTATGCTCTCTCTCTCTCAAAAATAAATAAATACTTAAAAATTTTTTTTAAATAACATCTAAACTTCTTACCACGATTTGTAAGTTCCTAGAAGAGCTGGTATTTGTCTTCCTTTTCAGTTTCAGGCTATAATACTCTCCTCTTTGCTCACGATGCTCTGATCATACTGGCCATCTTTCTATTCCGTAAACATACCCAACTCATCCATTCTTCAAGCTTTTTTTACTTGCTGTTCCCACTGCCTGGAAATCACGTCCTGCATTTCTGTGCGACTGGCCGCTTCTTGCCAATTAGGCTCAGATGTCACTCGTCAAAGAGGCCTTTCCTAATTGCCTTAGTTATCACCCCCTTATCACTTATTCCATTACTATGTTTAATTTTCTTTAGAGTATTAATTACTAGATTAAATTATCTTTTTCGTTTGTTTACCTAGTGTTTATCTGTACCTTCTTGTTGGAATGTAAGTTAATTGAGGTCAGGACTCTGTGACTGCTGTGCCCAACACCTAGAACATGGCACGGCACAGGCAATAGTGATACCGGAAATCAACGAATGGAAGGATGGATACATAATTGTATAATTATGTCTGGTTAAAACGTTTAGTTTCTGAGTTTTTTGGTGTTTGTTTTTTTAAGTAGGCTTCATGCCCAGTTTAGAGCCCAAAACAGGGCTTAACTTATGACTGTGAGATCTAGACCTGGACTGAGATAAAGAGTTGCATTCTTAACCAACTGAGCTACTCATGCACCCCTATTTTTTAACCTTAGTTCAGTGAACACTGAGCTCTTATGTGACAGCTGCCATGTTTTGAGGAGACTCAGGCAATCCCTTGAAGAGGTCCATATGGACGACATGGAACTGGGTCTCCTCCCAACAGTCACTGAGAACGTGATCCCCTCCACCAGCAGCAATGCAGTGAGCTTGGGTCCTCCAGCTACAGTCAATCTCTCAGGTGACTGCAGCCCAGGACAATATCTTGCCTGAAACCTCATGAGAAACCCTGAAATTCCCAACCTACAGAATCTGTGGAAAATAAATATTTATCCTTTTAAGCTAAAAAAGAAAAAGAGAGAAGGGTGAAATGAATGCAAGAACTTTTAAGTGGACTTCACTCCTCTCCGCCCTTCCCTTTGTGAAAACTTATTATTACTGAAGTATAACATTCTTGCCAAAAAGTATATAAATCACCAACATACAATTCAAGAGTTTCCATAAAGCAAATATATCTTTTGCTTTTTTTCTAATTTATTTATTTTATTTTTGTAATTTTGAGAGAAAGAGAGAGAGAGAGAGCGAGCGAGCGAGAGCGCATGTGAGCACACACGGGAGGGGCAGAGAAAGAGGGAGACAGAGAATCCGAGGCTGGCTCTATACTGACAGCAGACAGCCCAATGTGAGGCTCAAACTCACAAACTGTGAGATCATGACCTGAGCTGAAGTTAGACCCTTAACCAACTGAGCCACCCAGACAACCCCCCAATAACTAAAATTTTAAAAAAAGAAAGTATCAGGAGCTCTCAATGCCTTCATGTCCCCCCCGTCAACCCTTCCGAAGGTAAGCACTATTTCTGACTCTTATCTCTAAAAATTTGTTTTTGCTGCTTTTCAACTTTTTTATACAAATGGCTAGACATGGAAGATTCATCCACATTATTACAAAGAACAGTAGCTTGCTCTTTTTCACTGCTGTATGGGATCTCACTGTATGGACAGATCACAACATATTATTCTGCTGCTGATTCAGGTTGTTTCTAGTTTTTTGCTATTATGAACTGTGCTGCTATGAACATTCTTGAAGATGAAGTTTGGGGAACATATGTTTGCATTTCTGTTGATATATATATATATACATATATACTATAAATATGTATATTCCATGAGTGAAATAAGGCATATTCAACTTCAGCAGTACCAAATATTTTCCCAGGAAAATAGACTGCTTTACCATTGTTTACCTGTTTGTTTTACTCAAACCTCTAGCAAACATTAACATGAGGGCCTCCTGTATGGACAAATACAATTAAAGATGTAGGATTAAAAATAAACAAGAGACTTAAACATAGCACCTACCCACCAGGCCCAGGAACACACATGTAAGCCTGATTAGCATGGCTAAAATATTGCATCTAATCCTTGGATTAACAAGGGTTAAGTTAAACATCATCATTTCTGTTGTTCTTATGAGGAACGGGATACCTGCGGGGGTTACCCAAGATCGCACAGCTGAGTGATGCCCAGATTAGAAATAAAACATAGGTTTACTCACTTATATGCGTAAGTCATAAGTGGGTTTACTCACAAACTTAACCCATCAGAAACAGCAAAAAATTCTAGAAAAACACACACAGAAAATGGAAGCTCTCAGATAAAAGTCTAGCAAACTCTAAAAGGGCAACAGACATACCACGCATGGTACAGCTTGGTAACAAAGACTACCAACATCTTTAAAAAGGAAAGATGGAACTAAATGTGTTAATCTTCTAGCAGAAATGGTGCCAAAATGTACACCCCTGGAAAAATGTTATGACCAATCCTTCAATATGAAAATTTTACTCTAGAAATTATTTTGAAGAGGAAAAAAAATACCTCAAGCGCCATCTAATAAATATACATTTCTAGAGCACCTGGCTGGCTTAGTCGGCAGAGTATGTGCCTCTTGATCTAGATGGTTTTTATGAGTTCAACCTCCATGTTGGGTATGGAGTTAACTTAAAAATAAAATCTAAAAATACACAGTGCACACACCCTTCCAAATCCTACTAATACAACTAATAATTACACTGCACGCAAGAATTGCTCTAAAACATTAAAGTAATTAATCCCTTATAATCTAAATGATTACAGAATGTTTGCACTTGTATAGATTTGGGAGGGGAGTGAAAGTGTCCGAGAGAATTTCATCTCTATAATTTGTTTTAAAAAAACACGTACATTTGTGTATTACTGATATAATTTAAAATAAAAGCTAAATATTAAAAGTCATCCCTGGGCAACTTAGAGGGTGGTATCTCAAGTTCCTTTCATGTGCTCAAACTCCAGAATCCCACAGTGGCCAGCAAGGACACCCACAAGGCCCTCCCTAGCGTTTCAAACCAAAGACTTTCTCCTTCCTAATATCAGCAGCACAGTAAGGCTGAGGAACCACATGTTTTAGTTGACTTCATCCTAAAATCTGAACAGACTACCTTGTAAATGAGAGTTAGAAGTAAATGTCATTGAATAATTTATAAATCTAATGCCTGACCCAAATATCCCTGGCCTATAGTTAACACATGAATGTGGAGGCTATGAACCCTCGCATTAGAAACATATATTACGCTGGCATGTTTTCTTTAATCAGGGGAAAGGGTCCAGGTTTTCGTGAGTCTTAAAGGGATCTGTGACCTCCAAAAGATAGATAAACACAAATCTAAATGCATCTTCTTCTAGTCAATGTAGCAAACACGACTGTTTCACCATCAAACTATACTATCTTTATAACACGTTATATTGTTATGTTCTTACATCAAGAGTAACTGGAGATGTGTAAAAGGTGCTAAAATGCAAATATACTGCAGATATCAACATTTTCTCAGTGGCACTAAATACTTGGTTGTTTCTGACTTCATGTAGTAAGTCTAAATAGGACTCTTCTAAGACTAAAATTAAGTTAAGCTGTAATCTTGGTTTGAGGCTGGTCTAATTGAGTGGACTTCCTAAGGAGAAAGAGCAGTAAAAGGGCACCTGTGTGCATGTTTGACTCACAGCCAAAAATGGTGTTTATGGAAAACTTCAGATGGAGCAAAGAGGCACTCAGCCAATAAAATCTACAGCTGTGAGACTTGG
>PJEM01006265.1:33392-115381 GCA_004023845.1 Helogale parvula
CCCCCCCCCCCCATTAATTGTAAGCAAATTCAAGAAGGCTAGGCCGGAGAAGTCTAAGGCTCCTATCCTAGCCCCTAAGGGATAGCAATATGCTCTACTCAGTAGCACCGGTCCGTAAAACACAGCCGTTCCTGGCTCGAAGAGAGAAACTGGAGGGGTGCAGCGTATCAAAATCTCCTTGAGAAAGTACCTTTTGTGATCTGAATATGCCCCATCTCCCTATGTCCTTCATGCTCCGTGGTCTGCTGGTTTACACCCAGACACTGCCTCAAATCTCCGGGGAAGACGACAATCGGGGAGATGGGACTGAATGTACAACTGGAAAGGAACGAGACACCTTCTGAAGAAAGCTGAATGTACTGTGTAAGAAAGCCCCTAAGAGGCCCGGGCTAGGTTTAAAGTTCAGAGATTATCCACGCACACACAGGAGGACGCTACATTTCAACTAAAGCTTTTGTTATTCCCAAGTACAAGTCGGTACAGTCATGAACTATATACCGGATTACTTTAGCCGGAAAGAAAATCAAACACCTTTTTTAGGGACAGAGAATTGACTTTAATAAAGAATAACAGGTGCTCCTGGATGGTTCCGTGGGTTAAGCATCCAACTTCAGTTCAGGTCACGATCTCATGGCTCGTGGTTTCAAGCCTCGCACCGGGCTCTGTGCAAGCCCCCTTCACATTCTGTGTCTCCCTCTCTCTCTGCCCCTCCTTGCTTTTGCTTTGTCTCTCAAAAATAAACATTAAAAAAAAAAAAAAAAGAATGTATCTGTCCTTGGCACTTTGCTTAATCATTATAATTTTTCACAAAAAAATAAATGAACAGGTATCTAGCATTTATATTCATTCATGAAAGGGATGTCTCTTAGAGCCATCTCCAAATGAGTAATTCCACATAGATGGAAGGGCCTGTGTATTTTAGGGTAACGCCGACACACCACCTGTGCCAGTGTCAGTTTCATCTCCGGTGATCTGGCCGCCTCAACCACAGAGGACCTGAACTGCTCAGGACATTATGATGGGAGCGCTGAGCCCCTGAGCGGACGCTCCAAAGCTGGACTACAATGTCCACACAATCAGCAGTTGGCAATCATGGTCTGCAGACCACAGCAAGACTTTCAAACTGCAGAAATCCAGAAACCAGACACTTCTTCACTTGAGACATTCTGCCTAATCACTTTTGCCTTAATATATTCTGAAACAGAAGAGGCTTCTAAGCTTGGTGAAAATCCCCACCGAAACACTTACTAGAATGCGGATGCAAGACACATGGCAGAGGCACTCCCGTACTTTCTGAAAGCCACTGTTACATTATATTTGCTCTGGTTTTTGTCTCCCCTGATCAGTCAACTGTCAATTGACAGGATATAATTCCTACCAGTGTGTGTAGGGAACAACCACCTCATCCCAAGCCCCTCCTGTACGATACCTTTACCTTCTCTAGCTCTAAAGGTCAAAGTTTCCAATGCTGTGTCTGAACTTGTTTTGAGATGTTTGGCATTAATAAAACAAAGAAGGAATTAATTTTTTTTTAAATTGTGGGGGGAGGGGAAGGAATCTACAAAGGCGGATTTCACCTTCTAAGTAGCATTATATTGGTCTACATTAATAATTTTCCCAGCAGGCCTTCCATGATTTTACTTTGAACAATCACAGCCTTTGTTTCTCAGATCCTCTTACATGTGACATTTGATCAAAGTTTTTAAATCAGCAGCGAACAGAAGTAGAGAAAAGTACTGCTCAGTAAAGGCAGGACACAAAGCCACCCTACAGCTCTTTCAAGGTTGCTACAAGTTGGATCACAGACATTCCACCTAAACACTATTAGACGAGTAAGTTACATTTTCTGTACCCTGAACGCTACATTTTATGGCACGTTACTATATGCTTCTCAGAAAATCATCCCCTAAACATTACTAAAGCATGCCTTAAGAAAATTCTTCAGCTCCCTCTCATAGGTATGTTTTTTTTTAAAGATAAGTGCCAGGTACCAAACAAGTTTATTCTTATTCAAGATCTCTACACATCATCTAAAAAAAAAAAAAAAATAAGGGAAAAAAAAGCCTGCCTCCTTGCCCCTCTCCCCTCCCCCAAATTCAGGTAACTAAATTACCTATATCACCCAGTTCTAGAATCAGTGGTAGCCATTCTAGTGAGATGGAATATGAAAAGAAAACTAATAAAGTCAATTCATTAACTCATGCCTAAAAGTCCTTATCAAGGAAATCTTCCCCAAAGAAATGGAGAAAAAAAAGAACAGTAAAGGAAGTATCTCACACTTCAACATGCTATATAAGGAAAGCCGGCTGAAAGGAAGCCTTGCAGGGAATTTTATCCCTTTGAACTTTCAAATAAACTCTTAAGTAAGATTATGCAAACTTACTAAAGACCGGTCCTGATTAGAGGGAAAAAATGCACCCCTTCTCCAAGTCAGTTCTGGAGGCTTTCTCCAGAATTGTTAAGGTTTGTGTTGGGTAAAGAAAGACCTCCTAACAAACCAGCATTCTTTTCCACATGACCAGAGCTAATTGGCCCCCCTGCAGACTAAGTGACCAATCACATCAGCTTCAGCTGAAAGTAGCCCCCACGACATTATAAACAGAGGAATGTGAACTGCAAATCCAGTCCAAGAAGAGAACCTACAAGCTGGACTCGGAGATTAAAGTCACCTCACCAAGAAGACAGACTCGGCCAGCTTTCTCAAGACCTACCTGTGCACACAGGCTGACCCAGCAAGAGAGCTGGTGAGTACATGAAATAATATTCACTATTTCTTTCCTTAAAGGGAACAGAGGAAGACACTGAGTGGCAAGTGGGAGCAGAGCTAGATACTGCCAACAGTTTTTTTTTTTTTAAACAAAGATATTACCTACAAGGGTCATACATTAAGGTTCTTTATTCTTTTTCCTTAAATTTTAGAAATGGATAATAGCCCTACTGAAAAATGTCTTGTTTTATTAAATGTATACTAATTCTCTATTAAAATATAAAAATGAGTAGAAAAGAAAGGCCCTAGGAAAAAATTCCATGGCTTTTAAATATAGATAGATAGATAGATTTCTTTTGGAGGAGATTTTAAAAACCCAAAATGAGCCAACAGAAACAAATGACAAAAAAAAAAACAACCCTTTTTTTTTAATCCATGAAAAAAGCAATGAATATCTATCTAATTTTAAATGTCTTTTTAAGCATGGAGTTAGTACTGAAATTAGTAGATTCTTCTACAAATAAGAAATTAAAATAGACAAGAATCTCTGAGCTTATATAAGAGAGTTAGAACACACACAGTTTGCCCTGATTATAAGAGGGTAGAAGAAACGTTAAGACTCTACACAATCAGTATTCACACCAGACGTGAAAAAATACACCGCAATACTGTGATCGTTTAACATTGGTAGTTATAGCCTATTACCTCGACTCTTTAATCTGAACTATACTACTACCTTACGATATGGCAATAGAAAAAGACGTAACTTTAAATGCTACAACAAAATAAAATGAATCAATTCTGTCAGCCACTGAAGCACCCAAACTATCATTTTTATAAAGTAGTTATTTTTTCCACCAAAGTTTATAAACGGGCAAATATTTTACAGCCCACACATGGAGATATAAACAAACCTTCCCAAGCTTCAATTCTATTGTCCACAGGGATCGGTTAATGAGAATCATATAAATACAAACCAAGACAAATACATTCAAAGAGTATCTGCACACCTGTAGAGATATCAAAATTACTTAGAAATGTAATAGTATAAACATAATGTCTAGCCATCAATCATTCTTTTAAATCTGATGGAGAGAAAATCTACAGACATGGGCAACAATAATATAATTTTTAAACACCATATAAGCCGAGGTAAAACCATGAGAAAAGGAAAAAAAATCATCTAAGAAACCTATGTCAGTTGAAGGAAGCAGAAATAAGTTTAAAAACTTGCAGTTTTAAGAGATCATGTTATTTAATTTCCTCTTGTCTTTTTTTTTTTTTTTTTTTTTAATATAAGGAAGCCTGGCCAAGGGGAGCAGGTAGCTTGCCCAGTGACACAGCTATGTAGCCAACAGAGCCAGAGCATGGCCGGCTAGACTCCCCGCCGGGCCTTCGTTCTGTTGCCCACACTGTTCACATGAACCCAAAGACGGACTTACTCAGACTGTTAAGTGGGGACCAAAATCATACTTCTCTCAACTACTCCACTTCCCAACACAACCTAAACAAGCTCAAGCAAGGGTTTATATATAAAAACCAGGACGCTTCGCTGTTTGATAGTAGCCTTTTGACATCCGTGTTCACAGATTTTTCCATGTATTTATTAGCTAACTGCAAGAGAAAAAGAATGAAACTGCAAAAGTCTACAGTAATTTCTATAAAGCTACAAGTAACAAGTGACAATCTCGAACAGGCCCAAACAGTAATAATTCTGTTAGCAACAGTCTGTATCCAGAAAGGCTAGAAGAGTTTTAGAACTCAGTAAAGTAGGCTGAGAATCATGGAGCTCCTCCCCACCGACGGGGGGGGGGGGGGGGGGGGGGGGGGGGGGGGGAGGGGGGTAACTATTGTGAAACCGTAAACAATTAGCAGCATTCAGCAGGACAGCGGTTCTCCAGGCGCACTAAGCCCTTAGGGGTACAAGGCCCATGACAGACATTTTCACACAGGCAGGAAGTAAGGAAGAATAAAGGTGAAATTAATATAATGTTACATATCAATTTTACCTCAAAAACAGAAAAAATAAAAGAAACCGCACAGGACAATGCGGAGGTTCACAACCTCTCTGAAGGCGGCCAACAACCACCCTTTCTTATATCCTCTTCAAGTGTCAAAATGCCTTTTCTTTTGTAAAATTATGATGGCATACTCTAAAAATTATTTTCTCCCTGACAAAATACATTTTGGTAATGTCTCCTCTCCACACTTTGTTTTAATTTGTACAGATCTAATAACATCCAAAAGATCAGCCTAGGTAATAACCGGAGCTATGCAAATCTTCGAATTTTACAAGATGTGTTCCTTAACTGAAAATAAATTTCTTGCCTAAAAGTCATAGGCATTCCAAAAGAGCAAATATTCTGTAGCGACTCCAAAAAAAACTAGTCAAATAAAGTATTACTCACAAAGGCTAATAACCAGGATCAAAATGTCTATTTGTGAAACTATAGCTTCAAAACTCTGGACTCGACCTGGTGTGGGATTCACCAACACTTACTACCTTTGTGATCCTAGGAATCTCATTATGCCAGTTTCTCTGTCTGTAAAATGGGAATTATAATGGTACTCACTACCGTCAAAGTTAAGAAACATTATTAATAATAACAACGCAACTAACCCTGGAAGGTTACTCTGTGCCAGGCAGCGCATGCCGGCTTCACAGGAAAGTATGTGGTATGATTCCTGCCACGTAATAAACAACGTATCCTTACGAATACTATTAATCGTTACTGTCCTAAGAATCACGTATGAAGTTAACAATGGTTTAAGGTAGATACGTGAGACAGGCGTAGGGACAGGAAGAACAAGGACTAGAAGTACTAAAAATCTGGCTGTCAAAGACTGTCTTGTGAACACAATGCCAATCATCATGGGAACATTTTTACTTCACCAAACTTTCTAAGTAGCTTCTTGTAGTAAGAAAATTAGCCTGTAAAGTTAGCCAGACATGGATAATACTACAAATAATCTAAGGGCCCCCCCCCCCTGCCTATTGTATTATTTCTTTCATCTGCATGATCTTTGGTGACCTCATCTGAAAAATGGGATAATAATGTCTTGCTTGCTAATACCAAAAAAATTAAAGAAAATGCAATATGAAAGCATCTAGCATAGCGCCTATGAAAATTTTATTATTTCTGTTGTTACTTTCAAAAGGGCAGAGATAAGGTCTCTTAAAACATTTAAAGAATGTAGCAAAATGAGTCATTAAACAGCTATGCTGAGGGAAAAAAAAATACACTAAATGATAATGACCACTTGTTAGAATAATGAATTATAAAGCATTAATGACCTAAGAGTTTTTTTAACCTTATAAAATGCAACCAAAGTGGCTCTCCACTCTAAATAAACTTTAACAATTATCCCATGTGCCAACAGTAATTCAGATCTGAAGAAAATACAAGAGAACGTCTCTAAATCATCAATAAACATTAAATCAGCCTCAAGGGGGAAGGGAAAGTATATATCCAGCCGGCCAGTGTCCAGTTCCAGGAACACAGGAAGGCAGTCTCCACGATCCCACGTCACAGGCACAGGGAGGACCCAGCAAACCCAAGCAACACCCGAGCTCCCAAAGCCTCTGTCCCCTTCCTAAGCGTCACTGTCATTCACAAGGTAGGAAGGGGAGACGCAGTGCTCTCAGGGGCCCCCACTTCTGAAGGACGCACCTGCGGAAAGAGCCAAATGCAAAGCCTCGATTCCCATTCTGTTGCTGGTAGGCTCTACATACAAGTCCTAAGATGCTTCTGACACAAGCAAGAAGGGTCACAGAGAAAGCTTACCTTAGCTTTCTTTCCACCGCAATGAGAAAAGCATACACACTGATTTACAATCTAACTTTTTACAGCTAAAAACTATATTAATTATTTCTTAAAAATAGCCATTTGGTGTTTTATTGGTTATTTAGTTCATTACGCTTGAGTTTTCTTCTGGTTCACTTACTTTCAAAACTAACATTATCTAGCAATCTTTACCTGGAATTTCTTATTTACCAAGAAAATAATTCTCTCCCCACCCAACAATCGAATCAGAATCTAGAATATTCAGAGGGGGGCAAGAAGGAAAGAATCCATGAAAATGGCCACAAAGTGACAAAAGCAAATAAGGCCTATTCATAAAACTTTCAACAGGCTAATTATAAAGTATACAGTACAACTGTGGGTCTATAGATGCTTAGACCTGTCCTAGAACAGCGTTCAGTTTCCAAATATTTGCAGACAGTTTAACACTACACTTCTAAATGATTTCTAGTTCTTTGCAAGAGGAACACATATATTTAACTTATTCCTCTTAATTATGAATTACTCATAATCTTAAGTTATTAATTATGAAAAAGTAGGTATTAACAACATGACACTTAGTCAAATCAATAGCAACTTTGTGCCTGGACTCATGCAAGAGAGGAGGCACTGACCAGCCACAAACCGTATCCCCAATTTTCAGGGGTCTTAAAACACACTCGGAAGGCTTAGAAGGCCACACAATAGTTTAACAGCCAATCAAGGAAACAATAAGATGCTAAGGCAACCCCTGAGCAGGCGGCATATGAAAGGCTTACTCAGTAAGGAGGAGAGAGCTGTCCGACTGGGAAAGCCTGCCCAGTGGCTAGGGAAGCATTCCCAAAACAGGATAAAGTGAGTGAGGTCTCAAAATTTATTAATATTAAGCTATAAAGCAGTTAAGAGCTCACTAATTTATTCTTGGTTTTTAGAAAATTGCCGACCGAGATGGACGGCAGTAACTGCAAAGTTATCGCTCCGCTCCTAACTCAGCGGCACCGGCGGATGGTCACCAAGGATGGCCACAGCACACTTCAAATGGATGGTGCCCAAAGAGGCCTGGCATATCTTCGAGATGCCTGGGGAATCCTAATGGACATGCGCTGGCGCTGGATGATGCTGGTCTTTTCTGCTTCTTTTGTTGTCCACTGGCTTGTCTTTGCAGTGCTCTGGTACGTTCTAGCGGAGATGAATGGTGATCTGGAACTAGATCATGACGCCCCGCCCGAAAACCACACTATCTGTGTGAAGTACATCACCAGTTTTACAGCTGCCTTCTCCTTCTCCCTGGAGACACAACTCACCATTGGCTACGGCACCATGTTCCCCAGCGGGGACTGTCCAAGCGCCATCGCCTTACTTGCCATACAAATGCTCCTCGGCCTCATGCTAGAGGCTTTCATCACAGGTAATGGTTTTGGTTTTTTAACAAACAAAAATTACAAGTGTTCTGGAGAGGGGATAGTCAGTTATAAACAACTGTGTTATAGAATCACTTATTTGCATTATTAGTGGTAATTTCTATGACTCAAAAGAAAGTCTAGGGCCCAGTGATAGGTAAAATTATAAGAAACTTAACTCTTAAATTTTACCCATTAGAACTCTTTAAGAAAAAAAAAAGGATCATTCTGACACTAACTTGCAAGCAACAAGCAACCAAAAAAATATTAACAGAAAATCTAAAGGGCATTTTTCAGAGAAGCTAAATTCTTTGTTAAATTGGCAAATACGTATGTTCAATGCATATTTTGACAATCATGTTATCTAACGGGGGAATTTGATTTTTTTTCGTTACTGGGTTAGAATTTTCCTCCTCTGAGGAGGAAAACAGAGTTCGCCTGTTAAACTTACTCAACACTCACCAGTGAGCCCAGAGCACCATAGTCAGCATTATATTTAGAGATCGAGTATACACATACTTACTCGAAATATGGCCACAAAGATTATTATATTTTACTTATAAACCTGATTAATATATGACTTTCTTCTAATAAAGGAGGGTCAGTGTCATTTTTATAAGTGATACGCACAGTTTAAAAATCAAAAAACAAAACAAAAGAAAACCTGGCTTTAACACACTAGCCAATGATAATCTGGAAAGGTAAGTGACGGGCCCTATGAAAGGTGATCTGGAGGGAAGTCCAGCGTGCTGCCAACTGGCTCCACAAACTGTAACAAATCAATCAACGTCTCTACAGGGTGTTAAACTGGGTCGATCATTAGATAAAATTTAGGGGATCCATGAACTTAGGGAAAACTTGCATCTCTTTTTCACTAACCTCTAACTGAAATTTGCCATTTCCTTCCACTATAAATGTAGGCAACGACGACAACAACAAAAACAGTGCCAGCATTTTCGTGTGCCTCAACAGTACACCCCAAGCCCACCGCTGAATTTGTTTTTTGTTAATGCACATATAGGACTATAATTTTTTTAAATGGTCAACTGGATTTCAGTACATTTGGTTTCCTTTATATGTATTTTACTTTTATGCATTTAAAGCATAATGCTGTTAGGAGGTCCACAGACCTGCCAACCAGATCGGTGGCACAAAAGTAGTTAAAAAACCCTGACCTATAGCTTGGGGGCACACAAAAGACGCATTGTGAAAGGTGCACTGAAATCACCGTAGAGCCAGAGCCTTCAAGTAACGGGGTGGAGGGGCGGGAAACAGGTGTTTCAAAGTTAAATAATTTCTCAGTGCATCCCTCATCCTACTGTCCCCTACTCACCCCAAATCATTCTACTCTAAATCTAATTTCTGCTTCAACTTGAAATCACAAACGAATTCCAATAACAACTGAATCTTGTTACTTCTTATTTTTAGCGGGGGCAGAAATGTAGGAAATGACCATTCTTTAATTTTGTAAGAAATGAGAAGACAAAGTTCCATCTCTTTGTAACAAAATGCATTTTGCTAAACCATTCTGAAATCATAGTTTTTAAATAAGGGTGTAAGTACATTTTGAAAAATTCTTCAGGCAAATGAGACTACCCAAATTAACAATGTGTTCATCCATTCTTGTCTCACTTGGAAGGCATGGCATCAAGAAATATAGAACTATTTGATATACCCTTGTTATTCAGAAAAGGTACTGATACCTCAAGTGTTCATTCTAAACAAATTCAATGGTTTCTAATTTAGGTGCCTTTGTGGCGAAGATTGCCCGGCCAAAAAATCGAGCTTTCTCAATTCGCTTTACAGACTTAGCAGTAGTAGCTCACGTAGACGGCAAACCTAACCTAATTTTCCAAGTGGCCAACATTCGACCTAGCCCTCTAACCAGCGTCCGGGTCTCCGCTGTGCTGTATCAGGAAAGAGAAAATGGCGAACTCTACCAGACCAGTGTGGACTTCCATCTTGATGGCATCAGTTCTGAGGAATGTCCATTCTTTATGTTTCCACTAACCTACTATCACTGCATTATACCATCAAGTCCTCTGGCTACTCTGCTCCAACATGAAAATCCTCCGCACTTTGAATTAGTTGTGTTCCTTTCGGCAATGCAGGAAGGTACTGGAGAAATATGCCAAAGGAGGACATCCTACCTACCCTCCGAGATCATGTTACGTCACTGTTTTGCCTCTCTGCTGACCCGGGGTTCCAAAGGTGAATACCAAATCAAGATGGAGAATTTTGACAAGACTGTTCCTGAACTTCCAACTCCGCTGGTCTCCAAGAGCCCAAACAGGACTGACCTGGACATCCGTATCAATGGACAAAGCGTGGACAATTTTCAGATCTCGGAAACGGGACTCACAGAATAAGCACACTATTTTTTAATGTATTATGCAGCTACTTTTCCTTCATCATATCTCGTTTTCTTTTTTTTCAATGCTGATTACATCACGGTAACAAGCCTATGCCCATAAAAGTGGCTGAGCTAATAATACACATTCTGGAAATTTAACATTCTACCTTACAATTTGAATCTGTGGTCATCTGCTGAAATCAATGCATCTCAACATGACAGATATTTATACAGAAACGTGGATGAATTTTTAATAATGTGGATGATACCACTAATGAAGGGAAAACGGGACAGTAAAGTTTAACTCAGCTGACTCTAAGATCAACGACAAATCTCTCATTTTCATCTGCAAGTTGAAGCAACAGTCTACTTTGAAACCTAGCTCCCTAGGTAGAATGATGATTTCACAACAACTTAGCGTTATTTTTTCAAGACAACAAAGATCATTCCTCTGGTTCTTCATACTACGAAGCTGGAGTAAGTATTACCCCCTTAATTTTTTAATATATAGGAACAAAAATTCATAAGAAAAACAACCAAAGAGAGATTTATACATAGCTCTAAAGACATTTAAGGATTATGCCCAAACACACGCACATGTTTACATATTTGTAGCAGAAAGTGATGAGATCAACAAAGCGCTCCAGCCTGAAGGGAACCTGTAAGGTGGTGTTTTTGCAAGGAGATGCAAAATTATATCTACTGTAAAGCTACCCTGCATAACAATCAGTGACTGAAAAATCATAATCAACCATTCATTTGAATGGCTTCTTTGAGGTAAAAAATTCCTTTCTTACCTATGATCTGTTCAATGATATAAAATACACAACAACCCTAAATAACCCATAAATGCAAAGCTATTTAAGTTTTTGTAGATAAAGGTTTACTTATACATAATTCAAAAAGGAAAAATGTCTCCAATAGATAAAGCAAAAAACAATTAGGCAACAAAGTATTTTCAAACCCAAATTCCTGTTTCCAACTTCAAACAGTTTTTTCTATAAACACAAAATGAGTGTTTATTCACCAGTAGGAGGTTGGACTAGATAAACTCTATTATTTCTTACCAAATCTAATACTCCATGAAAACTATACTCTCTATGCTTCAACCTTTATTTAATATATACTTAGATGAACCCTTTCCCTTACCTCCAGTTTAATTTAAAACCATTCTCTGCATACCCTTCATTTTGATTTTTTTAAAAAAAAAACTGTCTTCAAAGTCGACAAGACAGAAAAGTCACCCTATCAGATTTCAAGTCGATTTGTGGCTGCTCTTCTTTTCTGAAATTCCTCTTATTCAGGTTTGGTAGGCAAAGTGAAGATTAACCCTCTCCACTGATGATGATCTAGCCTGGAATCAGCCCAGGAAATAAACACTAGCCTAGTAAAGGCAATCGGTTGTGACAAGCAGGGCAGAGCAGCAGTCACATTTTCCTACTCTTTGACCAAAAGGAAAAGCAAATAAAGAGCTCTGGAGTAGTCAAACACTGATAACAGGAAGAAAAAAAAAAAGTCAAGAACACAGAATCTTAACTGTTGTAAAGTTTCAGGCATCCTTAAATGCTAGTCAGACCAACAGACTTTTTTTCCAACCCAGGACTGTCATAACACATATAGACAAGAGGAATTCTTATCTCTATAATAAAGTAACAAGATTCACCTAACCTGTGAAAATAAAGTAGTATCAAAGATTTACATGGTATGTTTTTTCCTGAGAGCTCTACATCACTGACACAGATTACAACTCCCAACAGTTCAGTGAAGCTGCCCACAGCGACCCGAGGAAGCCAGCACGGCCTGGGACGAGCCCCCTGCAGACACAGCATGCTCTCCGTCCGGGCCGTACCACTCTCAAAGTGCACGATGAGCACATTAGCTCTGCCTCCGAAAACCAGACCTTACACACGCCTCAAAACCAGTGCTGGCCTACTAACGCTACTGAAAAAGTTTCACAAGTAGTCAACTAGGAAAAGCAATCAGAAAATCAGAAACGTCGGTCTAGGTGGTTTAAAGCTTCTGAAAGCGCTATTCATGATTCTTTCACTTACTTTCAGTGAATCACAGCTTCCACATTAAGGATTCAGGTTTCTGCCAAGATACCATTACCCTTTGAGGAGAAGGGAGTGCAAACGGAACGAGGGAGAAATCACTAGGAGAGGGGGACAGCAGCTCTAATCCGCCTGCACAGCTCACTAACCTGGGGCCCAGGGGGGCCAGGGACGGTATCCTGGATTCATGACTAAGGAGACCACATTGGAATTAACTTTAAAAATCCTTAGGAAACTGATACAGTTCCCTAACCCTAACCCCAAGCACAACAATCAGAACAAACTAGACAAGCAGTTACTAAAAATCATAAGGTCAAGTTCTTAAACACATACAAGCTCATAATACCTATTACAGGCAGCAGCCTGATAACCAAAAGCTGCTGTGTCCACCTCGCAGTATTTTAAACCAAAATGCACTAACTGGTATTACACTGGGCTGGACCTAGGACTACCAACTGGATCGTTTTTTATTTAACGATCTTTCAGTTTCATCCTCAGAGAACCACACTACAAGGTCATCACCAGGACTGAGCTCCCTCTTTGCAACAACCAGCTCCTACTGAACAGAAATTATAATCCAAGTATCACAGACCTTTTTCTACCTCCACATTCCCCCGTGGATGTGTTCACAGTGGTTATGTACAATTCTTGCCCCGATATCTATAAATATACCCATTTCTCTCCAACATAAGAAGCAAATACATGATATAAACCATCTCTAATTTTAAAAACAAGTCATTCTGAAACCTTTAGTACTCAAATTGTCTCAATTTGAGGTCAGAGAACATCTCACAACTGACCAATAGGTCACTCTGCCCCAACAAAAGAGTTAGTGCTGCCATTCTTGAAAAGTGTAGAGTACAACAGCAAAAGTTTTTCTGAGACAAAGGGAACAAGTGTGTGCTCACAAGCAGGGAGAGGGGCAGAGAGAATCCCAAGCAGGCTCCACACTGTGAACACAGAGCCTAACACAGTGCTCAAACTCACAAAAGTGTGAGATCATAACCTGAGCTGAAATCAAGAGCCGGTCGCTTAACCGACAGAGCCACCCAGGCTCCCCAAAAGCCTGTACTTTTACAGAAAGTGGTTGGAGAGATTTCTCCGGTTGAATTAACATGCTAGTTAAAATACACGTTGGGCAAATAACGGTGAAAAGGAACTTTACGCTCTGTCCAAATCACGAAGTAGGACTGTGTCAAACAGTTAAAAGCGAGCTGCTCCCCTAACAGGGAGCACACTGCTGTTTCAAGGCAGCCCCAGCCGTTTCCAGACACCCCTGTTGGATCTTCTTCACTGAGACGGTGCTGAGTATCTACCACCTTAAACCTGCCCTTTCGACTAACACGGATCGAGCTTAATCCCCCCTTTCCGACTGTTAGGCAAATATTTGCAGACAGTAACCCTAAAAAGACTCCTCCTCACTCTGTCGTGCCCACAGTTTCGTCTGCTGTGTAAACAGCCCCATTTCCCTCATGCATTCCCCATCACAGGGCCTCAAATGACCCATTCTGCTCCAATATATGGACCCCTTCCAGGTGTGGCCAGGACTGCACACAGTGTTGAAGCTGTCCTGTGTCAACATAAAAGACAGCGGGTACCCCGACTGCCCGCCTCATGAGGATACTCCCGTTCTAGTGAACGCTGCGCTCGGCGCCAGCACACTGCTGGTTAACGGCGAGACCACAGTCAGCTGAGAAGGCTTGCCTTTCTGGAACAGACTGCTGGTACACCATCCTTCCACATCTTACATTCTAGAGTTTAAGTGAGACTTGAGACTGTTAAACTTCCGTCTGATTAGAGCCTGTCTCTTGCCCCATCTTAATTCTGATCCCAGGTCCCAGTTGCTCCACTCTCTAGTGACCCCTCTAAATACTGAGTGATCTGAAAATCTAATCACACATCAACACTGTGATCCAAAGAAAAGGAATGTTTATACAGCACATAGCACAAGGCCTTTCATAGGAATCAGAATTCAATCACTGTTGAACAAAAAGGACTCCAGATAGTCTTATTTAATCCTAAAAATTCTGTAAGACATTCTCACTTGCATTTATTACGAAACTACTGAACATCTGAGAGCTTAGATTTCCAGTGATCTTCTGATTCAAAACCCTGTACTCTTTAAACTACCCCCATTATCTCTCCATATTCACTGCTTCACTGGCCAAAGTATTAAATCAGACAAGGATGGGAGGGGAGGTCCCAAAAATCCTCCAAAATATTTATCCAACAGTCTACGATACACATAAAGCCATTCATCTAGCAGTAAGTTACCTATCTACCCAGTCTGCTCCAGATTTCTTGGTGCTACATACACTAATGGCTTTTCACTGATATAAATACAACTGATAAGTTCCAATGCCATGTTAATAAATGAGAAATTTAAGTAACTGATATGTTAAAATGAATTGGTATGAAAACAGTGATGCCAAGTTGACTATTCAATGTTAAAAAAAATCTGCAAATCAGTCTATAAGTGATATTTATATATTTAACATATATTTCTGAGAAATGCTTACTATTTGGAGATATAATCATGTTCTACAGAACTTTTCTGGTAGTTCCAGGAATTTGGAACTTTCAAGGTAATTTTCCTAACTCCAATGTTAGGGTGCCTAGGTGGCTCAGTCAGTTAAGCATCCGACTTCAGCTCAACTCACGATCTCACGATTCATGGGTTTGAGCCTCGCATCAGGCTCCATCCTGACAGAGTGGAGGCTGCTTGGGAGTCTCTCTCTTCCTCTCTCTGCCCCTTGCCCATCTCCCACTCAAATGTGCATGTGCACGCATTCTCTCTAAATAAAGAAATAAATCCAATATTACTGTGAATTGGCATTTCTTTTTCCTCTCAGACCTTAATACCTATTGGTACTTTGGAAGCTGGTACCTTTAATCAGGCAGAAAAGTCCATCTTAACACAGATTCTTTACTATACACTATGATTAATTCATCACAAACACTGAAATCTTGTCCTCTTACTATGTTCCTTTTAATACAGTGGCTACCTTGACTGTAATTTATTTTGACTATTCTCATCTCAAAACAAGAAAAAACAAATATTATACATCTTAAAAGGCCAGATCAATAACAAAAGACTAAAGTAAGAACACTTATAGTTTTGGAATTTTCTTTCTGACACAAGAACAAGCATTCTAGCTTTTTCCCTATTTCTCCTTACCCTGTGAGATGTTATCTACATTAGCAAAGGAGTTAACAGACCGGTTCCTGACTTAAAATTTCAGATATCGAGATGGCCTTAATAAAGAATATGTGCCATGCAGAGAACACATAGACCTAAAAAGTTAAATCATGTAAATTTTAGTGGTTGTATTCATCACCTCTGGTTTCATGCAACAGAGCCGTCAAAAAACCACGGAATTATAAACGCAGCAATGCTACAACCCCATCTACTGGAGAGGCACAGGCAACTGAGTCCATTTTTAATAAATGTATCCTTACATGTGAGCCTTTTAGGAACTAATTATCATGGTCCAGATGAAAACACTTCAAAACAGTAAGAAAGCCTTACCTACATCTTTTCGTCCTGGTTTTTCAAACCGTCTGTCACCTCTAGAAAAGATAAAATAAGTTTCAAACAGTACTAGAGAGTAATACGTACGTTTCCCATACACAACAACCACTGCTCTCTCTTTCCTTAATACCACTGCTTTCTTCTCCAAATTGTAAAACTAAATGGTTATTGCCCAACATTTGGAAAATACAGACAAGCACAAAGATGAAACAAAAATATCCACTATCTCATTTACCAAAAGCTAGCTTCCACTGACCCAGAATTGTTTTTTTTTAAATTAGATGATTTTTAAATTAGATACATGCCTTATGGTAGATACACACTATATACAGTTTTATAGATTACTTTTAGCATGTGTTTTCCCACATCATTAAATATTTTCAAAATCATCCTAACTTCTAATGGTTATAGAATATTCTATCGTGTGGATATACCACTACATAAGAAACCATGCTGATATTAAGCTGTTTGGCTTGTTTCTAATTATACTGTAAGCATCATCACAGTGGACATCTCTGTGCACACAACTTTGTGGAACTGCCCTCACTCATCAACAGGTATCACATAAAGTCACAAAGAATAGAGACGATGCTTTGACTAGTAGCAACAAAAAATGTCAACTGTCAATGCCTTAACACCGAACACTAATGAAATAGCAAACCTGACTAACTATGAAATATCCAAGCTGGCACTAATATATTAACCTATTTATCTAGAATGCTTCTTCCTTTAAATAGGGATCATTTAAAACTTTCTAACATACATCTTGATACTCAATAATTAAAAGCATTTTTTAAGTGAAATCTTATAACTATACAAAAAAGCATCTCCTCTGGAGAGAGCAGAAAAAAATGTTTTTTTTACACCAAGAACCTTTACACCAAGATCTGGATCCTTCAGTTACCTTTCCTCCCAGCTCTGTGACCTATGCATCTCCCTGCCACCGCCTCGGCCAAACACACCCTCTACTTCATCAAAGCTTCTTTGGTAGAAACCACATTCACCTCTGCCTCTGCCTGGAAATAAGAAAACAGAAAAAATGATACTCAGATGTCAATATTTGGCACAGATTCAACACCAAAGATCAATCTTTGAAGTTCTGTCTCTACACAAAGAGGATGTCTCCATTTAAACATTTAGCAAGGCCTGACGGATCTTCACCTGAGAGACCAATACTGGCACTCAAGAGGCTAGACCACAGGAGGTTGAAAGAAACAAGTTAGAAAACATGTGTGAAGAGTCCCAGTCCTGAATAAGAGTGTCAACATTAAGTTCTTTAATAAAAGATTTAATAGTAAAATTCTAAGAAGATTAGTAAATTATTACTACAAATTAGACCTTTTATTGGATTATTTTCAACAAAAATAAAAGATTTGTAGAGCTTCAGAAGAGAATAGATAAAATATACAAAAGCAAAGCACAAATGTTAAAATAATTTATCTCACTACAAAGAAAGGATAATTTAATAGGACCAACTCTATCAATTTTGGGAACCAACTCCTTAAAGGATATTCCACAGCAACAAAAGCACTCTTTCCCCTTCGTTCAAGTCTTCAAGGAAGAAAAACATCAGGACTAAATCCGAACCACAGAGCTAATGAGAATGTGCTCTATGCAGAGACTGTGGTTCTAAATGTTCAAAAGTAAACTGGTCTTCACTGAAGTCAATTTGGTCAGATCTATCAAATTCTGACTCAATGATTCTAACCACAATTTATCCTAATAGAAATACAAAAACACGCAAATAGACACATATATATGAAGATGCTCACTGCAATCTGAAACACCAGAAATGACCTAAATCAATTCTGATAATATAATTTGGTAGACCATGAAGCCACAGAAGCTAAAACACTGACATTAAAGAAATCTACATTATTTTGTTGAGTAACAGAATAATGTAGAGTAACAAGATAATACTTATAAAAACAACTCCACTTATATAAATTTTTTGGGTGCATGGTTAGGGTCAGAAGGAATATACATCCAATTGGTGTTCTGGGGTCAGAAAGCAAGATGAACCTTTTAGCTTTATACCTTCTGTAAAACGTGAGGTTTTCTCAACTAACGGGAACCCTTTGTATCCAACACACAGATCAGAAATCTGAAAACGGGTGGGGAGTCCAGGGCTGTACTTACACTTAGATAAAATCTTAGCCATCATCCATAGCTCATTTTTTTTAACAGTTTAAAACCACCCAAAGCAAAATGATGAATTACAAACAAAAGAATGCATCCCAAAGCTGAATACAAGTGAGTTAAATAATTATTTCAAATATACACATAGGATTTCTATTTTATGCTTATAATGCATCAAAACCTGACTCAGAATATACTTGTACTTTTACGTAACCTTACTATGTATGAGATGCACAGAACTGTGTGTGGGCAATCCTAGGAACAATGAGTACCCTCATAATTTGTCCCAGTAACCCATTTCTTCATCTGTAAAATGGAAGTGAGCACTAGGCTTAAACTATAATAATCTTAAAGTTACCTTCCAGTTTCGTCAATCTAACTTTCTATCAACTTAAAGTCAACTCCCCAGTTTCAGTACCTCTCTCCTTAGGAAATGTATACATTTTTAAAAAATAAATCTGCATTGGGGCACCTGGGTGGCTCAGTCGGTTAAGCATCTGACTTAGGCTCAGGTCATGACCTCATGCTCTGTGGGTTAGGGCCCCATGTCAGGCTCTGTGCCGACAGCTCGGAGCTCAGAGCGTGGAGCCTGCTTCTGATTCTATGTCTCCCTCTCTCTCTCTGCCCCTCCCCTGCGTGTGATCTCTCTCTCTCTCTCGCTCTCTCTCTCTCTCTCTCTCTCTCTGCCTCTCAGAAATAAGCATTAAAAAAAATAAAAGGACGAAAAAGATAAGTAAATCTCCTATATAATAAATAAATAAATGAATAAATCTGCATTCTATTAACCAAAAAAGATGCACGTTGTTTGAAATACAGTATCAAATGTGTATAATAATATAGTTTAGTCTTTAGACAATGCCTGATACACAGATTCCCAGTCCTTTATAATAACATAATTACTCATTCAGTAACATCCTTACAATAACAGTTACCAGTGAATATCAACCCACAGGCTAGGAACTCCTGCTTTTGATGAGATACTGCAAAAGTATACATTTTATTTAAAATCCTGAAACAGTATAATGCCAAGTGTTATGTAACACTGGGATGATGATTTTTGGGGTGAAAGTCTCCTCTTCTGAAGAAAATAATTTTCTCAGGTAAACCAGTAAGTACCAAGCACCATGAAAAAGAGTTTTATTTTAGAAACTTGAATATGAAAAATACCCTTCAGGTTGCCAGGAAAACAAGCAAACCACAGACAAAAATATTTTCTGCCAAGTGTAACCAGCACTGGTACTGGTCCTCCTCATCAGACTAAAGCCTTCTAAGGAGACACAGAAACAGAATCAGACTCTAGAGCTTTCCAGTATGTAAGGACCATAATCATCTCTAAATACAGTTCTCATATAAGCTGGAGCAAGTCCACAGAGCACGATGAGTCTCTCACACGGCTAAACAGTGTCTGAGACCTCACCCGGCTCCGTGGGGGATTAAAATACACTACTTCCTTGCAATGACGATAAAGACAAGGGCTGACCGCTGTTGAACACCATACCCAGATAAAACAGATGACATGACACTGTTTCCCCCCCATTTGTTGGTGTAAGTTCACAATATTTAGAAGTCTAGAAGTCAGTCCAGTTTTATATCAAAATTTTCTCAAGTTAAAAAGAGCCAAAATAACCATCTATGATTAGCTTTGCTCATGAAAAAAAAAAGCCATAATAATCATCACTTAACCAACAAGTTAAAATTAAGTACTAACTAAAGAAAACAAAACCAGGTTGAGGGTCTTATGAAATCATTAGAAAACAAATCACATTTGGGACAATGATGTTAGAATTGTTTTCACAAAGCGAGTTCATTCATTTGACTAGTCTCATACCATTTGTTCCCATCAATTAATTAAACTCGCTTAATTAATTAAATTCTATTAATTAAAGTCACTGTTTTTCTCACAGCATCTATCTTCTGCACACGCCCCGTTTAAATTCTGAATGTAGGACACTGAGATAACCCTCCACTTTAAAGAATGAGAAAGCAGGGAGGAATTTACCAATCCTTCAGCTGTCTCTAGATGCACAAGTTTTTAAGACTGTTGAGGGAGACCAGTTGATTATTTATCGCACACCAAGTTGGTGGCCACTTGAGGCTCATGACAGTGCTGGTCTGTGGACCCCCCGTCTTGAATAAGGGCGTCTCTGTACAATTTACCCTAAAAAGCACTAGAGACAAAGCCACCTGAGTGCAAGCTCCCCCGGCTGCCAGCCCACCCAGAAAATCACAGGGCACCCCCAGGCAGTGGTCCAGCGCCATCTCCAAATCGCCCCTGCACCACACCACCAGGACACAGGCCTCCTGATGATTCTGGACCCACAGGACCTAATTACATGTGGGAATTTGAATGGTGTGTGGAGCTTTTGAAGCACACAGATGCCTTAATCTCACTACCCAGGATAAGACTGCAGAAGTATCTCTAACAAATCCCCAGGCTAAAAATCACTATTCTTGACACGCCTGGGTGGCTCAGTCGGTTAAGCAGCCAGCTTCGGCTCAGGTCATGATCTCACAGTTCGTGGGCTCGAGCCCACATCCGGCTCTGCGCTGACAGCTAGCTCAGAGCCTGGAGCTGCATCGGATTCTGTGTCTCCTCTCTCTGACCCTCCCCTGCTCACGCTCTGTCTCCCAAAAATAAATAAAACATTAAAAAAAACCCACTATTCTAGAAACTGCCAAATCCAGAAGGAAAAACCACGTACGCGCCTTGCGAACAGTGAGCGGACCACAGGCGCAGAGCCTTAGCTGCCCCATCACTACTCACCACATCTGTGCTCCCACATTCTAAAAATTGTTTTAAGTTTGTTTATTTTGAGAGAGAGAGGGAGGGTGCACAAGCGAGGAAAGGGCAGAAAGAAGGAGACAGAATCCCAAGCAGGCTCCAGGCAGAGCCCGATGGGAGGCTCAAACTCATGAACCGTTGAGATCATGACCTGAGCCGAGATAAAAACTCAGACGCTTAACTGACTGTGCTACCCAGGTGCCCCCTGCATTCCCACGTTCTGAACGGGACTAGTCAAAGTAGCCTCTTCGCGGGAGTGCAGAGCCTAATGCAGCCTCTATGGAGTATAAATTATTCTATTCATAAGGCACGTTAAGAAAAAAAGAATTCAGATATTCCACACCCCTGATCACACCAACCTGGGTGGTGTGGTGTGCGGAGAAAACGGCCTCCGGCTTTGCAGACACCCAATTCTTCTACTTCTGAAGAACTTCTTCAAAAAATTACAAGGTATGTCTAGACTACCGAGAAGATTTAACCAGCTTAAGAGGTAAATGCTGAACACTTACATAACAAACATCCAGAACGGCCTTATGTTGCAGAAAACCAATGAACACAAAACAGGAAGCAGGTAACAAAAAACAGTATTAACAAGATAATTCTTCTGAGACACACATCTATAAAACTGCAGGTTATATGATTATTTTCTGCTCTACCCTCGAACACAGCCCTGGCACCGATGAGACCCAGAGCTTGCACTAGCGCCTCTCTCCGGCTAGGGACACTCCTCGCACACCGCCTCACGCAGAAACTGTGTCATCGAGGCCTGCGGGGACTTTGCTGCTGCTCCGGCAGCCGAGGCCCGCGGGAAGCTATGGCCAGTGCGCGGCTCCCTGGGGGTGAGGACTATGGACTAAGTGTGCCAGTTAGCCAGGAACATCTAGAATCCCTCACAGTCAAGAACTACCCTCCTCTGCTCCAAATCTGGGGGGGGTGTGGAGCAGATACACTGAGAAATGATTCAGAAAACAAATACTCAGGACGCTTAGCATACAGCTAATGTCGAAAAGCAGGTTTTTAGAAATCCAGTGTTAAAATGTTTACGATGACTTCTCCCTCCTTCTCCTCCATTATCACACCTCCCACGCGGCCGCTCACCTCGCCCTCTCGAGGAACTCCGACCTCTGGGCGCCCCCACCACTGTGCCTCCTCCTCCCCGCCCTGTCAATCGCAGGACGGCAGCGCTATTCACAGACATGGAGAAGTTTCTCTGTCGAAAACAAAATGAAAAGGGAAAAAGGATAAAACAAATAAAAAACGGCATGTTGCCTCACCCCATCTCCCATTCTAACGATGAAACAGCATCTAATTATTATAAGTAATGGGAAACCATAACTATACCACATCCTACAATGATCCAAACCCTGATTTTACCTGAAAACCTCAAACTGACATTTCAGATCAGCAAACACTGACAACCAATGCCTTATATCTTGCTGCGTTCTGTGACTATTATAGAAACTCTAAATCCTGTAAACTTGATGAAAGAAATCCAGTTTGAAAGGATATTTTATATTTATTAAAAACTTTTTCATATTTTAAAAAATTTATTTATTTAAATTCAAGTTAGTTAACATACAATGTGGTGTTGGTTTCAGGAGCAGAACCCAGTGACTCAGCACTTACCTGACACCCAGTGCTCATCCCAACAAGGGTCCTCCGTGATGCCCATTCCCCATCTAGCCCACCCTCCCCCATCACCCTCCCCTCCAGCAACCCTCAGTTTGTTCTCTGTATTTAAGATCTCTTCTGGTTTGCCTCCCTGTTGTTATCTTATTTTTCCTTCCCTTTCCCTCTGGTCATCTGTGGTTTCTTAAATTCCACAGGAGTGAAATTATATGGTATTTGTCTTTCTCTGACTTACTTCATTTAGCATAATTCCCTCCAGTTCCAGCCACACTGTTACAAATGGCAAGATTCCATTCCTTCTGATCACCAAGTAGTACTCCACTGTGTGTGTGCATCCCAATCCCTCTTTACCCATTCACCAGTCAGCGGACACCTGGCGTCTTCCCGCACTTGGGCTGTCACTGCTGACAGCCCTGCTGGCGTCGGACGGCACGTGCCCCTTCCAAGCGGCACTCGTGTATCCTCGGAACAAATACCTAGTGGTGCAATCGCTAGGTCATAGGATTGTTCTCTTTTTAGGGTTTTGAGGAACCTCCATATGGTTTTCCAGAGTGGCTACACCAGTTTGCATTCCCACCAACAATGCAAAAGGGTTCCTCTTTTTCCATATCCTCGCCAACATCTGTTTCCTGAGTTGTTAATGTTAGCCATTCTCACGGGTGTGAGGTGGTATCTCCTTATGGCTTTGATTTGTATTTCTCTGATGATGAGTGATGCTGAGCATCATTTCTTTTTTTTTTTTTTTAATATTTATTTTTTAAGCAGAGAGAGAGAGAGTGCGAACAAGGGAGGGGCAGAGAGAGAGGGAGACACAGAATCCCCAAAGCAGGCTCCAGGCTCTGAGCTGTCAGCACAGAGCCCGACGTGGGGCTTGAACCCACAAACTGTGAGATCATGACCTGAGCTGAAGTCGGATGCTTAACCAACTGAGCCACCCAGGTGCTCCACTGAGCATCATTTCATGTGTCTGTCGGCCATCTGGATGTCTTCTTTGGGAAAGTGTCTATTCATGTCTTCCATCCATTTCTTCACTGGATTATACTCTACATAGAAAACCTGAAAGACTCCAACAAAAAGCTTCTAGAACTAATGTGTGAATTCAGCAAAGTCGCAGAATATAAAATCAATTGCATTTCTGTACATTAATAATGAAACACAGAAAGAGAAATCAAGGAAATCAATCCCATTTACGATAGCACCAAAGACCATAAGATACCTAGGAATAAAAAAATTATCCAAGGAGGTCAAAGATCTGTACACTGAAAACTATAGAAAGCTTATGAAAAAAATTGAAGAAGACACAAAGAAATAGAAAACCATGCTGATTTATTTTTGAGAGAGCGAGACAGAGCACAAGCAGGGGACAGGCAGAGAAAAGAGAAAACCCCAAGCAGGCTCCGCACTATCAGCACAGAGCCGGACTCAGGGCTCGATCTCACGAACCATGAAATGATGACCTGAGCTGGATCCTTAACAAACTGGGCCACCCAGCTGCTCCTAAAAGTATTCTTTAACTAGCGAAGGTAGAAACAAGAGATGGTCACCAAAAAGTGTGAATTAAGAGTAGCATGATGAAAAGGAAAGTGATCATTTTTGCCTCATTCTGCTCACCAGTGTGAATCAGTATCTCCAAGCTGTATTTAATAGAACAACAAGAATCATAAATAAATAGGGAAGAGTCAGAGAAGAATCTACATAAACAGGATCAACCATCTTAGTGAGGAGGGGAAGAGCACGCTTGAAAAAACTAAGCCGCCAATTAGTCATGAGCCTGGATCTGAGGCACAGCCAATGTGAACAGGGTCAAACACAGCGAGACAGGAGGGAGGGGAAAACCAAGGAACAACGGAAGCCTGGGAGCCAAAAAGATCTCTAGTTGACACTTGTGGATAAATAGAATATACGGGCCTTAGGAAAAAGGAAAACAAGATGTAATTTTTGAAATCTTGAAAATGATCAATCGAACATAAAACTCCTGGACATCTGAAGGAAGATTCTGCGAGAATTTTAAGCTCAGGAAATGCTGGAATGTATCCTCTCCCAGGAACACTTTCGCCAGCAGCCATCCACGTGAACGTGTAGAGTGGGGCGCGAGGGAGGCCATGGAGGCGACGTAGCACGGTCGCGCTGTGTTGTTCATGTCTCATTACCTTCATTAGCTGTCTTTCTCAGAATTTTATTACAATTAGTTCCAGCAAATTTTAGAAATTTGTAATGTAAGTAAGTTTTTTTTCCTTTGAGTTTTATAGGTATATAAACATATAACCAAGTAACTTCAAACCTCAAGGCTTAAGGTGTAATCAGTAACTAAAATTTAGAGGAAAATACCCAACTCAAACACCCTCATTTCAAGCTATCTTTTAACAAAACATACCTAATAATAATTTTTAAAGAGCTGGTAGAAACAAACGCATCAACGTACCTTATACAGCACAGAGTGACCAGGGAAGTTACAGAATAGTGCCTCTGGGAACACAAGTAAGCAAGGCTAGGAAGTCCCAAAATCGAGAGTAATATAATCTAACACTGGAAAAACAGAGCTCAGCGTTAACTCCACTAATTACTGCCAGGGTCCCATGCAGGCGGACACACTACCAAACCAGTATACACCTCAAACGTACCCATCCACAGGGCGCACGGAAACTCGCACACGCCTTCCTACAGCCTCACACACAGCAGCTGAAAACGCAAACTTGTAACATCTCTGGAAAGCAATTTCTGAAAGCTTTATATTTAAATGTTTATACCCTTTGGGGTGCCTGGGTGACTCTGTCAGTCAAGTGTCCAACATGATCTCACAGTCTGTGAGTTTGAGCCCCGAGCTGGGCTCTGTGCTGACAGCTCAGAACCTGGAGCCTGCTTCTGATTCTGTGTGTTTCTCTCTCTGCCCCTCCCATGCTCACTCTCTCTCTCCAATAAACACTTTTATTTATTTTTTTTAAATTTTTTTTTAATTTATTTTTGAGAGACAGCATGAGTAGGGGAGGGTCAGAGAGAGGGAGACACAGAATCAGAAGCAGGCTCCAGGCTCTGAGCTAGTTGTCAGCACAGAGCCTGACGCGGGGCTTGAACCCACGAACTGTGAGATCATGACCTGAGCTGAAGCCAGACGCTTAACTGACTGAGCCACCCAGGCGCCCCATCCAATAAACACTTTTTAAAAAAATGTTTTTTAATGTCTATTTTCTTTGACACAATTCTTCTTATACATGTGAAAACTCCCCAAAGCAGGAAGATCTTTAACTGTAATACTGTTTGTAAAATCAAAATTGGAAGCAACTTAAGTATCAGCCAATGGGAGCAATTTAAAAATCATGTGGGTGCCTGACTGCCTCAGTCAGTAAGAGCGTGAGACTCTTGATCTTGGGAACATGTGTTCAACACCACGTTGGGCACAGAGCTTACTTAAAAAAAAAATCGTGGCCATATATATGTGGGATTCCTTGCAGTTGTTTTAAAACTTGAGGCAACTCTGTTTATTAGGTTGAACCACATGAAATTGATAATGGGTCATTTCTGACTCACAAAAAACTGCAATTTCATATGATCAACCAAACATATAGAGACAGAAAGCACAGCTGTAGTAAAGAACATGGAAAGGCCAGACTGCCTGAGACTGAATTTTGGTTCCTTTCCTCCACTTCTCTGTGCCTCGTTTACCTCATCTAGATAAAGTGAATAAGAACAATATTTACATTTACCTCCTGGGTCGCTGCCAGCACTTAACCCATTACGTGACAAGTGCTTAAAACAGAGTTTGACACATTAAAATCTAAAGAAGTATTTGCTATCATCTCAGTTAGATGCATAGGTGAAAATAGTAAAGTATAGAACTATGTGCACAGCAGGGTGCCATTTAGGTTTACAGGAACAGATATTCAGGTAGGTGCAGATGTATTAAATACCCCCGAAATGAAACACAAAATGCAAACAGTGGCCACTTCTGAGGAACAGTAAGTAGAAAGAATTAGGGTGACTCATAGAATTGCTTTTCACTCTATGTGTTTTTAATTTTTTAATACATGTATCATCTATTCAAAGATGCATATGTAATTTTCTTGGACATCACATAAATAAGTACAACAATGTTTAGGGCACCTGAGTGGGTCAGCTGGTTCAGCATGCAACTTCTGCTCAGGTCATGATCTCACGGTTTGTGGGTTTGAGTCCCAGGCTGGGCTCTGTGCTGACAGCTCAGAGCCTGGAGCCTGCTTCAGATTCTGTGTCTCCCTCTCTCTCTCTGCCCCTCCCCACTCACTCTCTCGCTCTCTCAAAAATAAATAAACATTAAAAAGAGTAATAAACAAATAAAATACAACAATGTAAATCAGGTAGCAGCTATGTAAATAAAAAGTCCTGCCTCTCAAACTGAGAAATATATTCAGGGGAAATTCCAAACCAAAATAGTGACCAAATCTTCTGAGCATCAACTTTGGGTCTTTGGCGGGGGAGGCGGGGGGAAGTTCTTTCTAATTTTTTGATGTGTATTTATTTTTGAGAGAGAGAGAGAGAGAGAGAGAATGAGCATGCACGTGCACACAAGCAAGCAGGAAGGGGCAGACAGGCAGAATCTGAAGACAGGTTCCAGGCTCCAAGCTGTCAGCACAGAGCCCAATGTGGGGCTCAAACCCACGAGCTGTGGCATCATGACCTGAGCCGAAGTCAGATGCTTAAATGACTGAGCCACCAAGGTGCCCGGGGGAAGACATACTGAATATTTACTTGGAAAAATACACAACGAACTGCTAACACTTGCTGCTTTTAGGAAAGGGACGCTGGTGGCTGAGGGAAGGGATGGGAAAGCGATTTCCTATTATAAACTGTCTGTAGGCTTTTATTTTGAAACCATGTAACTTATTACTTATTCCTTATTTAAACAATAAATATGTAAATAAATCTGAAAAATGAAAATACCAAACACAGCAAACACTAATAGTAAAATGCTACAGCTATGGCATCAGTGAGACAAGAGAGCCTCGTCCAAAGCTTCTTAAAAGCAACTTAGCATGTGAAACAACCTGATGTTCTCTCTGGACTTCTATTCCGCTGACCTCTATGCCTGACCTGGAGGCCTATTTTTATACCACAGTTGTGATCCCTGTAGATTTGCAGTGAAGTTCTGAAGTCAGGAAGTATGAGTCTTCCAATTTTGTTTCTTTCTCCAAAACCATTTGATATCCCTTGCAATTCTGTATGAATTTTAGGACCAGTTTCTCAATTACTACCCCAAAAGCCACTGGGATTTTGATGGAGACTGCAGCAGTGGATCAATTAATGATATTAAGTCTTCCAACATCGAATGAACACTGATGGGTTCCCACTTATTTAGATCTTCTTTATAGATCTTCTTCAATTTCTTTCAGCTTTTTTTGTAGTTTTTATGTAAAAGTCTTACACTCCTTGGTTAAATCTATTACTATGTATTTTATTCTTTTTGATGCTATTATAAATGAAACTGTTTTCATAATTCCCTTTGCAGGTTGACTGTGTTGATCCTGGCCCCTATAACTGTGCTAAATTCATTTATTAGTATTAATAATTTTTTGTAGGTAGATTCTTTAAGATTTTCTACATGTCAGATCATGTCACCTGAAAATAGACATAGTTTTACTTCTCTTCCATTTTTTTAAAATGTTTATTTATTTTTGAGAAAGAGAGAGAGAGCAAGCAGGACAGGGGCAGAGAGAGGGAGACAGAGAACTTAAAGCAAGCTCTGCACTGACAACAGCGAGCCTGAGGTGGGATTCAAACTCACAAACTGCGAGATCATGATACAAGCTGAAGCTGGATGTTCAACTGACTAAGCCAACCTGGTGCCCCTGGTCTCTTCCTTTTTAGAGGTCTTTATGTCTTGTTCCAGCCTAACTGCTCTGGCACGATGCCGGATAACAGTAGTAAAAGCAGGTAACCTTGTCTTGTTCCCAAGTTTACAGGAAAAGCTTTGTCTTCCACAACCGGGAATGAGGTTAACTGTGGGTTTTTCATAAATGCCTTTAATCGTATTGATGGAGGTCCCTTCTATTCCCAGTTCGCTGACAGTTTTATCAAGAAAAGTGACTTTGTCGATTGCTTTTTCTGTGCCAACTGAGATGATAAATTGGTTTTTCCTTGGTTCTATTAATGTGGCATATTACACTGATTTTCCTTAGGTTGCATCACATTTGCATTCTGAGGGTAAGCCCCACTTGGTCATGGTGTATAATCCTTTTAATATGCTTTTGGATCGAGTCTGTAATCGTATATTTTGACAACTAAAAATAAAAGGAAACACACTGCAATAAACATACTAAATGTTAACAAGTTATGTCTCTACGTGGTGAGTTTATGGGTGACAGTCTCTCCTTTATACCTTTCTGTATTTTCTATAATGAAAATGACTACCTTTTATTTAAAAAAAAAAAAAACTAAGATTTTATTGATGGTAAAGAATATATAAAGAAATTGTAAAATCACCACGAAAGACAAACAATCCAGTAAAACAATGGGCAAATAACACAGGCAAATCAAAAACCGTAATAGCCATTAGCATATGAAGAGATGATCCAGCTGCTGGTGACTAGTGAGATACAAATTAAAAACAAGTATCACAGCCAAAGTTGTGCCCCAAATGGAAAAACCAAGAGCTGGAGGGCTGCACAAAAATGAGCCCTCTCCTTTGCTGCCGATAAGAGTCAGAAGGACTTAAAATACCACAGAAACAAATGTAGGAATATCCACATTACATGACCCACACCTGTGGATTTAAAAAATATAAAAAACCATGTACCAAACACCATAAAATACTAGGAATAAATCTAACTACAGAGGTGAAAAATCTATACACTGGAAACTATAGAAAGCTTATGAAAGAAACTGAAGACAACACCAAAAAATGGAAAAATACTTCATGCTCCTGGATAGGAAGAATATTGTTAAGATGTCAATACTACCCAAAGCAATCTACATATTCAATGCAATACCTATCAAAATAACACCAGCATTCTTCACAGAGCTAGAACAAACAATTCTAAAATTTGTATGGAACTAAAAACGGCCCCGATTAGCCAAAGCAATCTTGAAAAAGAAAACCAAAGCTGGAGGCATCACAATCCCAGATGTCAAGATGTATTACAAAGCTGTAATCATCAAGACAATATGATACTAGCACAAAAACAGACACTCAGATCAATGGAACAGAATAGAGAATCCAGAAATGGACCCACAAACATGTGGCCAACTAATCTTTGACAAAGCAGGAAAAATATCCAATGGAGGGGCGACTGGGTGGCACAGTCGGTTAATCGTCTGACTTCAGCTCAGGTCATGATCTCACGGTTCATGGGTTCGAGCCCCGCACTGAACTCTGTGCTGACAGCTCAGAGCCTAGAGCCTGCTTCAGATTCTGTGTCTTCCTCTCTCTCTGCCCCTCCCCCACTCATGCTCTGTTTCTGTCTCAATAATAAATGATTACATTAAAAAAAAAAAAGAAAATAATATCCGATGGAATAAAGAGTCTCTTCAGCAAATGGTGCTGGGAAAACTAGACAGAGACATGCAGAAAAATGAACCTAGACCACTTCCTTACACAATATACAAAACAAAAATGAACTCAAAATGGATGAAAGACCAAAATGTTAAGATAGGAAGCAATCAAAATCCTAGAGGAGAAAGCAGGCAAAACCTGTGCCACAGCAACTTCTTACTCAATACGTCGCCAGACGCATGAGAAACAGAAGCAAAAATGAACTAGTGGGACCTCATCAAAATAAAAAGCTTCTGCACAGTGAAGGAAACAATCAGCAAAACTAAGAGGCAACCAATGGAATGGGAGAAGATATCTGCAAATGACATCAGATAAAGGGTTAGTATACAAAATCTATAAAGAACTTATCAAACTCAACACCCAAAAACAAATAATCCAGTGAAGAAATGGGCAAAAGACATGAACAGACACTTCACCAAAGAAGACATCCAGATGGCCAGCAACACATGAAAAAATGCTCAACAGCGCTCATCATCAGAGACATACAAATCAAAAAACCACAAGGAGATACCAGCTCACACCTGTCAGAAGGGCTAACATTAACAACTCAGGCAACAACAGATGTTGGAGACGGTGTGGAGAAAGAGGATCTGCTGGTGGGAATGCAAACTGGTGCAGCCACTCTGGAGAACAGGACGGAGGATCCTCAAAAAACTTAAATATAGAACTACTCTATGACCCAGCAACTGCAATACTAGGTATTTCTCCAAGGGATACAGGTGTGCTGTTTCGAAGGGGCACGTGCACCCCAATATTTACAGCAGCGCTATCGACAACAAAGTACAGAAAGAGCCCGGATGTCCATGATGCATGAATGGATACAGAAGATGTGGTGTAAATATATATACAATGGAGTATCACTCGGCAATCAAAAAAAATGAAATCTTGCATTTCCAACTATGTGGATAGAACTAGAAGGTATTATACTAAGTGAAATTAGAGAAAAGTAAACATCATATGACTTCACTCATATGAGGAGTTTAAGATACAGAACGGATGGTCATAAGGGAAGGGAAGCAAAAATGATATAAAAACAGGGAGGGGGCAAAACATAAGAGACTCTTAAATATGGAGAACAGAGGGCTGCTGGAGGGGCTGTGGAGGGAGGGATGGGCTACATGGGTGAGGGGCAGTAAGGAATCTACTTCAGAAATCACTGTTCCACTATATGCTAACTAACTTGGATGTAAATGTATTAAAAAATAAAAAATTAAAATTTTTAAAACTACAAAAAATAAAATAATAAAAAAATAAAGAACCAAATCCAGCAATTCAGATTTTATAGCACATGATCTAAGAATGATTACTGCAGCATAATTAGCAACAGCAAAATTTGAAAACAACCTAAATATCAAACCAGAGGAGACTGGAAAAACTCTGGATTTTCTCACATACGGAATACTAGGCAAGAGAGATGAATAAACTAAAGCTATGTGTATCAACACAGGCAAATCTAAGAATCACTACTGAAAAAAAAAACTGGAGAATAAAAACTACAGTATGTGATCTTCAACACAAAACTCATCATCCTATAGGGACGCCCAGCTGACTCAGTCAGCAGAGCACACAAATCTTGATCTCAGGGTTCTGAGTTTACGCCCCATGGTGAACGCAGAGATTACTTAACAATAAACTCCTCAGGGGCACTTGGATGGCTTGGTTGGTAAAATGTGTGACTCTCAATCTCAGGGCTGTAGCCTCACAGTGGGTACAGAGATTGCTTTTAAATATATTTTAAAAATAATAACAAAATCTTTTTTAAAAATTGTATAGCCCTGTAAAATGAAACTTTCTTGCATGTGAATACAGAAGCATGTAATGAAAACAGTAAAACATGAATGAGAAAAATAATCCAAATCAAAGTCATCCCTGGGAAGGAAGAGGTACACCCCAGGCAGTCTCAAATGTATGAGAAATCTTTTTTAAAACAAAAACACACACAAATATGTAATGATTTTAAGACTGATATATCTGAATCATAAATGTATCAGCATTTGTAATTATATTTGCTTGAAATACTTTATAATAAGAATATTTTTTAAGAAACTAAAACAAAATATAGCCATATGTCAAATTTACTTGAAAAGGAAATTCCCCAGTTTTGAAAAGGAACTTTTCAGCCATCACTGGAGACAGAACCCCTTCCTGTGTACTTTTTATAGGAATAAACACCTTTTAGTCAAAGAAAATATCTGATGATTCTAGATGCTATTCTGTTTCAGGAATGAAGACAGAACCAGCCTGATTCAGAAGAAATTACAAACGCAATAAAAACTGCTTAGGCCCCTATGGTGATGGAAATCGCCAAAAAATAGTATCACACCTGTTTCAGAATTTAACACAGTTATGACAGAGGTCTTCTAATAAGCTTTTTTTTGAATGTTTGTTTTTGAGAGAGAGAGAAAATGTGAGTGCACAAACAGCAAAGGAGCAGAGACATGGGGGGACAGAGGATCCAAAGTGACCTCTGCACCGACAGCAGGGAGCCCAAGGCAGGGCTCGAACTCACAAACTGTGCCATCATGACCTGAGCCAAAGTCAGACGCTCAACTGACTGAGCCACCCAAGCACACCAGCCTCTTTCTTAATAGTGATTTCTTCGTGCAAGATATGAAAAGAGTATAAACGAAATACCCAGGGTTCTCATAAAAAATAATGATGAAATATTCTAGAATTAAACTGTGGTGATGGTTACACAAGTCTGTGAATAATTAAAACCCATCAAATTGTGTATAAAAGAGTGAACACAGGCGTGCGTGGGTGGCTTAGTCAGCTAAGCGTCCAACTCTTGGTTTCAGCTCAGTCGGATCGCACAATTCAGGAGTTCGAAGCCCTGCGGCCGGGTCTGTGATGACAGCACGGAGCCTGCTTGGGTTACTCCCTCCCTCTCTCTCTGCCCCTCCCCGCCATCTCTCTCCCTCCTTCTCTCTCTCTCTTTCTCAAAATAAACTAAAAAAAAGAATATCATGACATATGAACTAAGTCTCAAGAAAGCGGTTTTTATAAGCAAGCAGCGATGATTCATTCACGGCGGCACTCCAGCGTTCCAACACAGCTCTTCGTTTTCCATTTTACTGCAGCTACCGTAAGTCCCATAAAATCAGAAACTCTTATTTACCTTTGGAAAGAGAACACTATAAATAAAGACAACCCAAAACCTACTCTCCAGCCCGAGAATCTAACTTTCTCGCAGCATCATAAACAAAAACCAGTGACAGAACTACCCGTTTTTAGGCACGTTTTGGGCTGAAAATCTACATTCTCCTTAAGTGGCAGAATAGAATGCACTGGTGAGAATTCAGGTTGCCAATTACTTCAGAAAAACGTAGTTTTTCTGAAAAGAAGGCCCTACCTCCCGAAAAATTACCTCTGGCTCTATGCAAGTAAATTATAAGGGATGATTCCTATCATTCCTAAGGATACAGAAACATTTCTTTACCTCCAGAGAGTACTCAAGCTTCAGAACTAAAGCAGAATCTCGTCTAAGACCCACGTCCAGAAAACAGAAAGCAGGAGGCAGGCCTGGGGACGGAGGCCGCAGGGCCTGGGTGGTGTAACCTGCTATTTTCGTAACTCAGTGGAAAGCAACAGGGGTTTGACCTAAGGCTCAGAGCTCGACACGAACCTGTTCTTCTTCTGTAAAGGGCACAAGCGCCAGCGGAGGCAGGGGCTCCTCCTGCAGGATGGGCAGAAATTCTTTATCCAGAAGGTCTGAAGGTATCTGCAGGACCAAACACATGACCGTGAAATTAATGCTATCCCTCCAACTAACAAAATTTATTTTTAAAAAAAAAGTGCTCTTCTGTTTATCTCTTGGTGATTATTATAAATGTGGAATAAAGCTTATTCAACCACAACTACCAACAACAGTACTCACATACTCGGAGAAGGTTAACTGTCAACAACCCGTCACCTTCCTCTCCCTCCCATCAGACCCCCGCCCCAGATCTGATACACGGCACGAACTCCGGTATTCCAGATGCACAGGGGAAGGGTAAATCTCCTCCCCTTTAACTCCAGGCACAAGGTAATAGTTTCATATGCAATTTTATCTGTCCTCAGCTACCATCATTAAAACTTGAGATCCCCAATCCATTAATAAAAGTAAAAACAAAGTAGATTTTTAAAATATTCTCTCTCACCAGTCAGAAAGTGTAGTTTACACTGTTTGGGTTTTGACCATTTATTAAGAAACACAAATGTGGTAACATATTTTTACTAAAAAGTATCTAACACAAGAAGGGAAAAAAGGAGAGTGGTGACCCCTCCTCCCTCCTCACCGCTAACTGAAGAGTAAGAGGTACAGTAATGAGAAGAAATTCCTTTCTCTACCATCAAACCGGGAGAGGAGTGGACTTGAAAAAGACATTAAGAGGAAATCAGACAAAGTATTAATGCTGAATATTCTGTTTCCATGAAGCTTTCTACTCCTGTAATGAAATCTTAGGTCCCCTGTGAAAAATACAAGCTCCTCACACTTAGAAGATTCTCTGTCAACCAGTACAGGTTTCAAAGCAAGAAGAGAGAAAAACCGTGAGTCCTTCATCTATCAATGTATCACTGTACGTGCCGTGAAATCTCATTCCTAATTCTGAACTCTCTCCTTTTTCCTTACCTTGTTATCTTTAAGGAAAAGTGCTAACATTTCTTCTCTACCGTAACGATAGTCTGCTAACTTATACTTCGGCAAAGCTGGAGAAAGGGGAGGAGACGTGATACTCCCACCACTGGACAGAGCTCGGAGCCTAGGAGAGACACAAAATATAAAAATGAAGTGTCAAACATTCTGGCACTGAGGACTTTTGTTTTTATGTACGATAAAAATGTTCATTTTAGGTCTTTAAAAAAACAGAAAGAAATCCCATTAGCTTTCATATAGCCATTGTCACAACACATTGAGAACAGTTCATTGAGAAACAGACAACCGTGTGGCAATTCCTTAACTTAAAAAGGAATCATAGCATATCCCTGAGAAGTATGGGGGGAAAAGTGACCCTCTTTCAAAACTGTAATATTTTAAGGCTTCACCCCCACCATGGAGCCCAACATGGAGCTTAACCTCACAACCATGAGGTCAAGACCTGAGATGAGATCAAGAGTCCGACACTCTACCTGCCAACTGAGCAACCCAGGCACTCCTCGAAATTATAAAGGTAACCTGATTAAAACAAAAGTATAGGGGCGCCTGGCTGGCTCAGTCAGAAGAACATGAGACTCTTGGAGCGCCTGGGGGGCTCAGTCAGTTAAGCGTCCGGCTTCGGTTCCGGTCATGATCTCACAGTTCGTGGGTTCGAGCCCCGCATCAGGCTCTGTGCTGACAGCTAGCTCAGAGCCTGGAGCCTGCTTCAGATTTTCTGTCTCTCTCTCTCTCTCTGACCCTCCCCTGCTCGCACTGTCTCTCTTTCTCTCAAAAATAAATAAAAAACATAAAAAAAAAATTAGAAGAACATGCGACTCTCGATCTTGGAGTTGCGAGTTCGAATGCCATGTTGGGTGTGGACATTACTTAAAAATAAAATCTTTTAAAACAAGAAGTGAAATATCACCTTATACCTGTTACATTAATAAGAATTAACAAATCTAACAATACCAATCAATAAATCTGGAATACCAGTTGTTAGTAAGCATGTAAAACAACGGAAATTCTCAAGTAGTAACTGTGGGATTATACTGGAACCACCATTTCAAAGACTGCTGTGCTAACATTCAATAAAATATCTATCAAAGTGCGCTATACCAAAGGCAATGCAAAACACAGAAGCTCAGGAGCGCCTCAGTGGCCTAGTCGGTGAGCATCCACTGCTGATCTCAGCTCAGGTCATGATCTCACAGTGTGTGGGGCTGGGCCTCATCCTGGGCTCTGCACTGAAAGTGTGGGCCCTGCTTGGGATTCTTGCTCTCTCTCAAAATAAATAAATACACTTAAAAAAAAAAACAGTTTGCAAAAAAGAGATACATGTAAACCTGCAATTAAGTTTATACTGTTTAAGAAGACATACAAAATACAGCAAAAGTACAGAAACAAACATGAACAAATACAAAACTGAAGATTAGGTTCCATGTTCGAGGTTCTATGTGCAAAGGGACAAGGCCTCGAGAGCTTAGGATGCCTGCAGCGCTTTATTTTCTCAGCGCGGTGCTGGGTACATGGATGCTGGTTACAATTTGTATTTTATATGCCTGGAGTTCATGACTCAGCTTCAATAAAAGCAGTCAATGATCAATTTAGAGAAATTGAAAATGTAGTAAAAAATGAAAATACGAGAAAAACGAAACTTTAAGCCCTATTTACTGCTAGGCAGAAAAAAATATGTAACCCTAGGAGGAATGGAACTGGGGAAGGAGAAACATTTTTTTAATTTTATAAAACGCTTTTATTTAAAAACGCTTGGGGGAACCTCAGCAAAACATGCCAGGAATAAGATCTACTGCAGCGCTGGGTCAAACAGCAAGTGGCAAAACTATCAGAAGCAGCTCATTATCTGGGGGCTGCCCGAAGTTCGATAAAGAAGTATCAAGGGTAAGAGAAACCAGCGTACTTCAGTTTAGCCTAAACGAAAATTCAATGGAAGCATTAAAATATATGCTCAAATTGCTAAAAGCTCCATTCACATTAGCAAAAAAGGGAATAATCTAAACAGAAAAAAAAACCCACAAAGGCAATCAGAGCATTACATGTGTATTATTAAAATATTACAAAAAATTTACATATGCATAGTAAATATAAAAATGTGTTTACATGGACAATACCCAAAAAAAAAGGGGGGGGGGGAGGAATGTCTTAGTAAACTTGGCAGTAAAGCCTTTTTTCAATAATTCTATCTTCTCTTTCCACTTGTTTTTTTTTAACATTTATGGACAATTCTGAACTTTTATAAATGTACCAAGAATTACATAACAAACTCCCATGGAGCACACTCACTCAGCCGTCAGCTCAGTACCCCACAGCCAACCCTGCTCCTTCTAGCACCCCATCTAACCCTCCTTTATACTGTTTTGAAAGAAATCTTACACTTTCAAAGATTATTTGATGGGAATTATTTTCAGGATTTTTTAAGGACATTTTTGAGGGGAAGTTATTTCATCTGTAAATAGTTTACAGTTTAGTGTTCTAAAAGATAAGGGGTTTTTTTTTTTCCTAGTCTGGGTTTTGCTGACTTTCCCCCTGTGATACAGTTTAACACGTTTCTCTGTCCTCTGCATTTCCCGCACCGGTGACTGGAAGGCATGTGGCGGTGTGTGACGCCACCAGGAGGCCGGCCCCGGGTGTGTGGGTCTCGCAATCCCTGGGGACCAGTGCCTCCAGAGATCCCTGACGCTCACTCAGGTCACAAAGTGATTTTATTCTATCCTTCTTTATTTATTAGCAAAAGTATTTCTACAAGGAGAAACTTCTCTCTTACACTATTTGGTGTTGTTTGTAGGAAATAGGTTGTTCCTGCACAACAACTCATGTTGCTCTTCTAGGAAACTTAGGAAAACGTCTTGATTCTTAATTAGTTTTCAAAATAAGAACTTAGTTCACTAGCATTCTCCAACAGTAACAAATTATTTCTTATTAAGGTATTTCAATTCAATGCACTTCTTCTTTAGATGCCCAAATCATCTCATCTTTTCTTCGGTTTTTACGCAGGTTCCACATCAAAAGACCCTGAGATCAACAGTCACACACTCCCCTGACTGAGCGGGCCAGTCAGGCCCCCCTCAAACCATCTCATCTCTGACCAGCGCGGGGAGGCTCTTCGGGCTGGCCCCTGAGTAATCCGGACACAGCCCTAGCAGTCTTTACCAGCTTTCCTCTCGGGCATGTCTAAACGGTCCAGGCTCAGCTATTACTCCTTGCCTCAGCCCTAGAATCAACAATTTCTCCAGGGAGCCTGATTCTCTTTAGTGCCTATTAAGAGCATAATTTAGGGGCTAAGAGTGCTCACTGCTATGAGGTTGGTCTTTTGTTTTCTTTCCGATTATTCTTGGACTTTGAGGTCACTTAGTCCAACTCCTGCAAGCCAGGATGGACAACCAGGAAAGAAGACAACATGCCCACTGAGAAGTGACCCAATCTCTGCTGGAGGACCTCCCAGGAAACTGCTTTCCATCAAATTCACGTAAAGCTGCGTTCTCTCCTGAAAAGGTGGAATACGCACTCAGAGCTGAGGCTGGGAATTCTACACGTGCACTACCTCACATCACTTCACTGCGGCTCCGCAACAACCCAGTAACAGACACGGGTGACACAGCGTGTCCACAAAGCCAGAGCAAAAATGCAAACCTCGGTTTTCATGACTATAAAGATCAAAATCCCTCCAGCATTACATCTCAAAAGTTTATTTAAAATAGCCAAGGTTTATTCTGCCACACATTAATTTTATAATATATATTTTTTAAATTAGACATTATTTTAAAGTATCTTTCTTACCGAGCCGATGTGCTCACCAATAGTTTCTACCACTAGAGGGCATGTCTAGGTGCTCTTTCAAGTGAAAATCATTCCAGAAGGGGCAAGTCACAACGCCTCAAAAGAGACTTTCCTTCTCATGGCCCAACATGTGTTCATCGGCTCCTCACAAGGCTGCACATCGACTCACCACCCTGGTTCCCCTCCAGTGGACCCCCCAATACCTGTGCCCAGACTCCTCTGGTGTCTAGGACTTGAATACTTCTTATAGACACCAGATTAAAAGAGTAACATAGCCAGAATCTCAAGAGATTCCTCCAGCTACCCTGAAGAGAACAGACCAAGGCAAGCTGAAAGTAATTCAAACAAAGATGATGGCCTGAACAAGAACTGTGCTCTACTCAATAATCTACAAATCCTCTTCCAAGTCCCTCCTCACCTACAGATGTTTGGAAAAGCTCAAACATACCTGGGTAATATCCCTCCCTAAAACTCTACCAGTGATCTTTAATCTCTTGGATCTTGCTCCATACCGGCCTCTCTTTTGAAATTTAATCCCTACTTGCCTTACCCTTAATCTCCTAATATACCTAAAAGTGATTTGTTTAGGGGCCCCTGGGTGGCTCAGTCAGTTGAGTGTCTGACTTCAGCTCAGGTCACGATCTCATGGTTCATGAGTTCAAGCCCCACGTCAGGCTCACTCCTGTCAGTGTGGAGCCTGCTTCACATCCTTGATCCTCCTCTCTGTGCCCCTCCTCAACTCATTCGGTTCAAAAATAAACAAAAAAAAAAAAACTTGGGGTGCCTGAGTGGCTCAGCCACTTAAGTGTCCAACTTTGGCTCATGAGTTCAAGCTCTGTGTCAGGCTCTGTGCTGACAGTTCAAAGCCTGGAGTCTGCTTCGGATTCTGTGTGTGTGTGTGTGTGTGTGTGTGTCTCTCTCTCAAAACTAAAAATAAAATTAAAGCTTGAAACAATTTTTAAAAATAAGAAATAACAATGATTTGTTTAAACCCCATTCATGAAGCATCCCCCCCAGCTATGCACCACTGCATGCCTTAACTACGCACCACATCCCCCAGCTATGCACCTCTTCCATTCAGAAATAGCTCCACAACTCAATTAAGGGTCACTTCAAAACCAGAGCATCTGGATTCTCTCCTCCAACTCAGTCAAGTTCACCAATAACATCACAAATCCAAGGGACAATATCCTATCCTTGTCATCTTCATCTTCCTGGCCATACTGAGATCTGCTTAACACAAGAAGCCCACTTCTATTAGTAGTAGTAACTAATAGGTAGCAGTAGCAGGGCCTCCTAAAACCCATGATAACCTGAAATCTTCACTTATTACTATCCCAAATCCAACTTTCAGCTTGCAGACTGTCAATATAGAGGTGTGAAATCAAAAACCATTTCTGGATAAGCTCCTGCTTCTCGACTCTGGCTCTGACCTCACTCCTGAAGAACAAGACTTTTATATACAATCAGTTACAGCCCCTCCACTTTAGCTGTAACACAGCCAAACCCTACTCATCAACTTAGTCATTTCAACCCCCTTCACCACCTTTATTCCCAAAGGTAGGTAAGGATACCACTATCTAAACCACGGAATCACCCTTTGCTCCTTCTACCATCGCCCATACCCAATTACCACATCCTATCAGTTTTAAATCCTAAGTCTCGGGGCACATGGGTGGCGGTCAGTTAGCGTCCAACCTCGGCTCCGGTCATGATCTCACAGTCTGTGAGTTTGAGCCCTGCGTTGGGCTCTGTACTGACAGCTCAGAGCCTGGAGCCTGCTTTGGATTCTGTGTCTTCCTCCCTTCCTCTCCCTCTCTCCCTCTCTCCCTCTCTCTCTGTCCCTGCCCCTCCCTCCCTCCATTCAGCCCCACCCCCTCTCAAAAATAAACAAACATTAAATCCTAAATCGCCATCCCATGGATCAACTAACTCATTATTGCCCACTTTTATTTCTTACCTGGACTACTACAACAGCAGCCTAAATCAATGACGTAACTAGTCATCATCCATCTCCCACACTACTATATATTTTCAATGCAAACCTGGATAAAATGTCCCCTGATTAACAACTGTTCACTGACACACAATGATCAAATAAAATCTAGAGCTTCTTAACATAGACGGGCTGCCTCCAAGCTCATCTCTCCCACACTTCACAATATAATAAAGTCTCAAACTTGCTGTCTCTTGCCCCCCTGTCTCTACACATGCCTTTTCTGTTCTCAGGAATCTATTTCCAAACCATTTTCACTTGGGATGGTGGGAGGGGGATTAGGGGGAGGAGACGTTAAGTGGAAGGAGGATTACGAAGAGCCAGAATGAGAAGGATGAAAGGTTTTAAAGAGAATCGTAGAGGGAAAGGGAGAGAGATTGAAATCCTCAAGACTTTGGCTAGACAAAAGTGCCTCCTCAACCTTCATGGATCTAACTAGTGGAAGAAAAAACTAATAAATAGTCATACAGACAGACATACAGCTACTGAAGGATCCGGGAAAGAAAATGGACCCAAGTTATATCTTAAGATTACTCTGGCTGCTGTAGGGAGATCAAGAAGAATGAGAGCCAGAAAACTTCAGGCCACTGCTATAATAATTTATGTCAGAGATGGTGGTGGGTTACACTGGGATGATGGTGATAAAGGAAATGAACAGATTTCAAGAGACCGGTGGAGAGGAAATTGACAACGCTGTGATGAACTAGATGTAGAGACACAGAAGTAAAAGAAAAAAAAATACCCAGTATAACTCCAAGCCTTCGGGCTTGAGCAAATGGCACACAGGGGTATTTAAGATGAAAAGAAATAAAAATTTAAAACAGTAAAACTCATGAGCTCAGTTTTGGAAAAGTATGAAGGATGAGATGCCTACAGGCATCAAATAAGCAACTGAATATCCTATACTTCATTATACTTCCTTTACACATTGACATTATAGGGAAATTATTCAGTGTCAGCTTCCCCACTACATAATTCAAAATTAGGTACCACGTCCTTTCATCTTTGTTGCCTCAGCACATAATCCAAGACATAAAACATAGGAGGCGAGTGAGAAATGTTTTCTAAACAAATCTTAATATTCTCTTCTGAAATACACCCCTGGAAACACCGAACAGCTATCCCTTCAGATGGCACAAATGTCTTTCACTTTTTTGAAAACTGGAATGACTAATGTATTCCATCCTCCAGAACTTCTCACTCCCACAAAGATGACGGCTACTAACCCCGCAACCTCAGGTTTTCCTGCTTCGCCTCCATTTCTCCCCACCCCTGTAAGACTTGAGTGCCTTCATCCAACATCTACTTAAGTGCCTGTGTTCAGCACCCTAGGCTAAACATGTGCTTACCAGTGAAAGTGAAAACTATAGTGCCAGTCTTCACTAACACAAAGGTGTTAACTATTTTAACACAGGTATAAAGAAAGTGCTTTAGGGGAAACAAATGTCTCACTTTCTGGCAAGGAAAGACCTGGGAAAACTTCCTTAAGACCATGTAATGAGATATGAAAAAACCTAGAGGAGCTTCCTTGGCTCCTTCCCCATAAAGCCAGGCAACTAATTATCTGCAACCATTCTCCATATGATAAATTCCTTAATCATCTACATTTATCTATCTGCAAATAGATAAATAAATAAAACAAGTATAATGTGTTTGGGGGTTTTTAATGTCTTGAAGTATACATAAACTTTTGAAAAAAAATAATAATAGGAGGATGCAAACCAAAATGTTAGCAATGGTTCTTTGGACAGTAGGATTAAGGGTAATGTAGATCTTTACTTTTTCCTTTTGTACTACTATTTCCTCCAAGGCTTTCTGGAAGGAGCATGAATTACCTTGTTATTGAAACTAACAACAAATTCCAAAAAACCTAAATCTACCAGATTTAAAAGCAAAAAAAACTTTTTTTCTTAAGGTAGTACTTAGTGTTTGATCAAGGGTTAAAGCAAACAGGCAGGGGATGGGAACTAAAGTCATACAACCCTTCTTGTGGTCAATCTGCCCATACACCATCCAAAGCCTTAAAAATGAAATTAATGTGATAACTCTACTTCCAGGGAATTATTCCAAAGTAAATAAGCAGCAACACAAACGAAACTGTTGAAGGATGTATACACATATTTATAATAGCAAAGCATTAAAAACAACTTTAGTTTTCAACAATTCATTCACTCATTTAACAAAGATTTATTGAGTTCCTACTATATGCAGGCACTGAAGATACAGCAGCAAACAAAGTGTACAAAAATTGAGACCAAAGTACTTGCCCTCAGTGGAGCTCACAGTCTAGTGGGAGCTGCAGAATGGGATATAAATAATAAAGAGTATAAGCGAATAAAATGTTTTACCATGTTCTATTTGGATATAAGCCACGAAGAAAAAATAAGCAGAGAAGATAGGGAATAAGGGGAAGATATTAAATAGATGGTCAGGAGACGTCTAAGGTGGTGACACTGGAGTAGACTACTGTTTTATTCCTAAAAACAAGGTGCTCCTCCATTAAATCTATCACACCCTTTTAAGCTGCTTTGATGATTCTATAATACATACCTTTATCCCAAATACAGAGATAACCTACAACCTAAAGATTCCACAGACCTACCTTAAGGAGCCCATGTGTATGGTCACTCGTGGTCTGTCTCCGTCACAACTGTCAACACTCTCCCGTCTTCACTACTACCCCAAGTACAAGTTAAACCTCTTCATTTTATCCATCTCTTATTAAACATTTATGTTTTACATCATAATAAAAATAATGATCTTAGGAAACAGAAGTATCACTAAATGTTTCTGTATGGTTCAGAGTTACACACGGACTGAACAGTATCACTCTAAACTTTGGTTCTCAAGTATTCTGGACACAAGTTTCACAATGAATATGATGCTACATGTAGAGAAACACAGCAGCAACTTCTATTTATACCACAGCTTTCTAGTTCAATTACCAGAGTTCCTTAAAAGTCTCATATACTCCCTCTGTGAAAAGAAATTTTGATAGATGGGTTAAAAAAAAAAAAAGAAAGGCAGTGTGCCTACTTAGACCTCCACTCCTCAGTTTATCTGCATTTCTTATGACTAAGGGAAGGCTCCTAAGCTCTAATAATAATGCCTGAAGGGTAACAATTAGATAAAGCTACTGTTTAAGCATGAGACTGGTAACTGTCCTCTACTAAAGTTACTTCAATTCAAATTTTGTATAAATCACTGGGCTGATCAAACAAAATACCTTCAAACAAGTCTTCAGAGCATCACTGAAAAAATGTGTAACGTGCTATTGACGGACTGGGTCAATGACACACTGAAAAGACTTTCGGAATCCATGATTTAGAGCAGGCACCAGAAAACTTTTCTCTGTAGAAGGCCAGAGAGTAAATATTTAAACTTTTTGAGTCAGACGGCCTCTCCTGTAACCATTCAACCTTGCCACTATAGTATGAAAACAGCCGGATAATATGGAAACAAATGGGTGTGTCTGTGTTCCAATAAAATTTTATTCAATAAAACTTTATTTATACTCCCAAGGGCCACAGTTTGTCCACCCATGGTATAGCAGTATCAAGCTAAATGGGTACTGACACCAGAACGTCTCCGGTAGATTTTTCTTTTGTTTAGGCTAAATTCCTGGTGTTGTCTCTTTTTCTTAATAGATGATGGGGTGGAGGGGGTAAGGGACAACTTCCTTAAATCAGCTGACAACTTTAATCATGTTTTTACAAAGAAAGAAACGTGTATAAATACAAAAGAGAAGCGATTACAAATTCTAGATAAAGGCAGAAGAGTTACACTCAAAATGGGTTACAAAATGAGCTACAGGAATTTAAATCCACCTTATAAAGGAAGTTAATAAGATGTGAATAAAGACTGAACTACAAGGATGTTCATCAAAAATATTTTTGTAATAATGAAAACTGAGAACAGCCTATGTACGCTACATCTAGAAAGCTAGTTAAATAAATGATGGTACATCATACAATGCAACCATTTAAGATAATAGAAAACATTTATTGGAAAAAAAAGATACTTTTGATGTGGTTATTTTTTAAAAGCAGGTTACAAAGTTGAATGTACAGTATGATCCCATTTTCGTGAAAATAAATGTACATATACACAAATAAGCATACATCAAACCACCTGGAGAGAGAAACCTATTTACAGTGGTTATCACAGATGGTAATATTATATCTTCCTCTGGCTTACTTATAATTTCTAATTTTTTTTTAGAAACATATTGATTTGGTAATAAGAAAATTCTTTTTTAAAGATAAACTAAGAACTAAAACAGGTACAGCATTACTTAGGTCAACATTTCCAAAAATATTATCAAAGTATAGAACTTGCATCAGTTCTTAGAACTTTAAGTAGAGATTTCTCAGTCTCCAAAAGCTAGCTAAAAGGGCCAAGATAATTTAGAAATTACATATAAAAAGAAATGCATAAAATATGTCAATGTGTCCTCAAACAGGGAGTCTGTGTCACTTCTCAAACCACCACCACCGAAACAAGCAAGAATGCTTAAAATACCATTCCAATTTATCTACTTTATATACTGCCTCTGGTCCAAGGTTTGAATAGAAAAAGCAACTATTCATGCCACTGACGAGAGGATCTTCAATCACCAACATTGGGGGGAAAGGAAGAAGAGGGGGGAAAAGTCACACTACAATGTGAGGGATCTCAAAATTCCATGAGAATTCCATATTCAGGGTCCAAACACATCTGTAAGAGACTCAAAGGTCAATTAATCGTTATTATGGCAAATGCTATCCCGATCTTAGAGGGGCTACAGTTAATAACCAGTATAATTCTGATCACCTGCCTAGCCCATCAATAAAAAGTTCAAATAGTAATTCAATGAAAGTATGTTTTCAAAGAAGTCTAGGAGAAGCACTCACAAAAAAGCATTGTAGTAAACATACACATAAAAATATTACAATTATATGTAATACTTCATATGTACCTAGACAGGGCTGAAACAAAAAGCAAGTAATTTGCTAGGGTGGTGGGACTGCGGAGAATCCATTATAATTACATAACCATTATCATTACAAAACCATACCAAGAAAATTTCATTGTCATTACATAATCAGACCAAGAAATGTTTTTTAAATATAGAATGCAGTCACTGACCAAACAATTTATTCCTAAACAAGCTACACTGTTTTCAACTAGGCACATAAATCAAAGTCTCAAAAACATGTACATTTATAAACCACCCAACATCTGTACAAATACCTTACCGCTGCACTAGCAGGACACCCAGTTATCAAGCAGGATGAGATTCTGAAAACTCACCATTCAGGTCCAAAGTTCAGGGTCTGCGTTTCCGCTGCCATTATTTTCCGTATTTTTACAATAGATTTTTATATGTGGAGAAACCTGTTAAAGAGAAAAATATCTCCATACAGTTAGTCAAGAGTAAATGCAGAATTCCAGCCCAGAAAGTCTAGCTAGGGTGTTTTATTTATTCCCTGGCTCTTCTTAACCACAGCTACCGGAATGAGTTTTGATCCCTGTTTATAACAACCTAGGAGGCAACATGAAATTAACAAAGTCACCTCACATTTCAATTCACATCTTCTTATGTGGGGAAAGCAGACATGGCGTAAGGTGAAGCCCATGACACACGGGGCACCAGAGACCAAAGTAAAGACTTTCTTCTTGAGCCACTAAGCAAAAGGGAGTGAACGAACATAACAGGTTTCCATTATAATTTATATCACTCCCTTGCAATGGCTCTCCCATCACCATGAGCTATATTCAAGATTCTTAAAATAAGCACCGCCCCTTTCCTAGCTCACAGCTTCCACTATGACTCTCCCCACTTTCTGCTTAGCACTTTACAAGCTAATCGTTCTTTTAAAACATTAACTTGAACCATGAAGTTAAAATAATAAACTAATGAATTTCATGAGTTACCTTTCAAAAGCCATTTTAAAATATCAGGGCTTCAAGTGAAGTTAGTCAAACAGGGAAAGGCAAAAACTGTAGGATACTACGTATGTATGGAATCTAAAAGTGCCGATGAGTGCTCAGAGAAACAAGAGTAGAGTGGCGGTCACCAGGGGCTGGAAGGGGGGGGAAATGGGGAGATATCTGGTCAAAGGGTACAAAGTTCCAGTTAGAACATTAACTAACAAGTTCTGGGGACCTAACACACCACAAGGTGACTATAGATAATAATACTGTATTATACACTTGAAAATTACTAAGAGATTAGACCTTAAATATTCTCACCACAAAAAAGAAAGCAATTATATGATGGAATGAGGTGTTAGCTTGATGCTACAGTGGCAACCATTTTGCAATATATAAATGTATCAAATCAACACTCTATTGCTTAAACTTACACAATGCTATATGTCAACTCCATCTCAATAAATCTGGGGGGGGAAAGGATATCAGAACTTAAAAGTGGAAAATACTATAAATATTGTAAGTATACTGTAAATATCTCCAAGATAAATTCACATCACCCTGACTTTTGTTTATGTTTAGAAAATCTAAAAATAGTTCACTGGTGGGAAAAAAATGCCTCAGGGACGTGTTGACAGAGCATTCAACTTTGATCTCTCAGAGTTATGGGTTCAAGCCCCATGCTGAGTACAGAGATGGCTTAAAAATATTAACCAGAAATTGGTCAAAAATGCAAAAAAGGCAAAGTAAAAGTGTGTTAACGTCTATAATCAGCTATTAATGTATCTGTCGGGGGGGGGAATAAAAAAAGGAGAAGCTCAGTGGGTGGGAAAAAAATAAAATAAAAATAAATAGGGGCGCCTGATGGCTCAGTCCACTGAGCATCTGACTCCTGATTTTGACTCAGGCCATGCTCTCACACTTCAGGAGAACCTGCTTGAGATTCTCTCTCTCTCCTCTCTCTGCTCCTCCTCCTGCTTGTGCTCTCTCTTGCTCAAAATAAATAAACATTAAAAAAAAATAAAAGTAATAAATAAATAATAAGTTATCTACCTCCCTCCTGGAAGGTATTGCTAGCCCTATTTCAACCCTAAGGGTTCCAAGATACCCATATTCTAACTTAACCCTGTTCCCTTCTACCTGGCCAGGCAGACTTACACACCAGACTCAAGCTGAGATCAACTTAGTGCCCTCCCCACATCTTAACTGGCAATTCAAAAAACAACAGCGCCACCACCACATAAGGGGCATCTGAGTGGCTCAGTCACTTAAGCGACCAATCCTTGATTTTGGCTCAGATCATGATCTCATGGGTTCCTGGGATCAAGCCCAAAGTCAAGCTCTGCACTGACAGCACAGAGTCTGCTTGGGATCCTCTCCCTCTCTCTCTTTCTCTCTCTCTCTCTCTCTGTCCCTTCCTTGGCTCACACACACTCTCTTTCTCAAAAAATAAATTAACTCAGAAAAATTTTTTTCTAAGGGGCCTGGGTAGCTCAGTCGGTTAAGTGTCCAACTTCGGCTCAGGTCATGATCTCAGGGTTCGTGGGTTCAAGCCCCACGTCAGGCTCTGTGCTGACAGCTAGCTCAGAGCCTGGAGCCTGTCTTCAGATTCTGTGTTTCCCTCTCTCTCTGACCCTCCCCTGCTCACACTTTCAATCTCTCTCTCCCTCAAAAATAAATAAAAACATTAAAAAATATTTTTAAAAAATAAAATAAAAATAAAAAAATTTCTCCTAATGTAAAACAAGGGGCTCCTGGGTGGCTCATTCAGTTAAGCCTCCAACTCTTCAGCTCAGATTATGACCCCAGGTTGTGGAATGGAGACCCACACACGGCTCCGAGTTGACAGTCTCTCTCCCTCTCCTCCTCTCCCTCAAAAGAAACATTTTTAATGTAAAATAAAAAGGGGCACTCAGGCAGTGCAGTAAGTTAAGCATCTGACTCTTGTCAACACAGAGCCTGCTCAGGATTCTGTCTCTCCTTCTACCTCTTCCCCACTTGTGCACTCACTCTCTCTAAATAAATAAACAAACTGAAAAGAAAAAAAAAATTTTAATGTAAGAGAGCTCATGATCTGAGCCAAAATGGTCGCTTAACCAACTGAGCCACCCAGGCACCCCTTGCAGACAACTGAAGGGAAAAAAGTATAATACAAATTTTAACGAATTAAAAAACTCTGTAGCAGTTTATATCACAGGATGATTTCCTCCTTAGTAATACATAAAATAAAGAGTCTCACAACTGATACATGTTAGATTCAGTTAAGTTATGCTACATTCCAACTAAAAATGGTTTCCTTATGAAGTTACTTCCCAATGTGAAGATTTTTGAAGAATTCTTAAGAACCTAAGAATAGGGGCGCCTGGGTGGCTGAGTCAGTAAAGCGTCCAGCTTTGGCTCAGGTCATGATCTCTTGGTTTGTGGGTTTGAGCCCCGCGTCGGGCTCTGTGCTGACAGCTCAGAGCCTGGAGCCTGCTTCAGATTCTGTATCTGTTTCTCTCTGACCCTCCCCTGCTCTCACTGTCTCTGTCTCTCAAAAATAAATAAAAAAACAAAAACAAAAAAAAAGCCTAAGAATAATAATCCAAGTGATTTAATTATCAGCTAAAGATAGATTTACATTACTCAGAATGATATTCTACTCAGATTCTTTTTTATGAACTGAAGCAAGAAATCTAACCGTCATAACTGTTGAAGAAATCTCATTTAAATTCTTGCAGTACTATAAACTCTAATTCTCAATGCCCCACCTCAGACTGCTCCTTCCAAAATCAGTTTAAATGAGCCCAGTTCTAATCTCAACTGTCCTTTCTGAGGATGCAGTGAGGTACTGAAATGACACAGGTTTTGCCTTGAGCTAAATGGCGTCAACACAAAGCTGCAGGAGACTTGGGAGCCTTAGAAAACAGCTTTGAATTTTTACAGGAGGTCAAGATTTGGACCGGACTCAGGATGCCGTGCTCCTACCACGCCCTCCTGCCTCTCCAGACTGCCTTTTCTTGAAACTCTCTCTTCTTTCCTCTATGACCAGCATTGTACTGGTATTGCTTTCCTATCTTCATTTCCTTCCTATTTAGCTGCCATTTCCAAGTTTCTCTTCTAACCTCCCGCAGCATACCCACCGTTTATTTAACTATGAATTCCGTTCACGTATTGTCTTGAACCTTTTCTTATCTACAGTGGTATTCTCTACTAGCACTTCGGGTAGAACTCTTACCTACTAAATCACAAGGGTAACAAGGAACACAAGGGCAGTGGGGGTGGGGGGAGGGGTCACTGTAACAAGAGCAATGAAAATTTCTCCCACAAATTTCCAAACTGCTTCCCCTGGGAAAGGCCCTAGCCCTGCTGTTAATAACAGATTTGATTTTTTTTCACCCGTGGCCTATGTGGCATTTTCAGCTGCCTGCTCCTCCTAGATATCCACCTCATCAACAACTGATCAAGGTACCGTTTTTTTCACAGTCCAGTAGTCAGCCAGACTCAAAACCAGAATCATCTGCAACTCCTTCCTCATTGCATCCTTATATCCAAACATTTTGTCTCAAATTTGGTCAGTTCCTCCTTCAAGATTTTTCTTGCATTCTCCTTTTATTATAGTTACACCTTTGTTAACTCACGTTCGGATTACTACAATAAATTTTCTAATCTGATTCCCTGTGTCACCCTCTAACTACTCACATCTAACAAGATCAACCTTCCTAAAGCACAACTCTGCTCATGCCTGCCCCTCTGTAAAACTGTCAATTAAACCTACCCTCTATGGTCAAAACTGATATTTCAGGTCCCCACCAATTTGATAACCTATACCCCTCCTCAACTCAACCTCCTACTATTTCACCTCCAAACTCAAGGCCAAATTAGAACTTTCTACTCTCCACTGCATTCTCCTTCTGTGCTTCTGTTCATGCCATTCCTTTGCTCCAGAAGGACTGCCTTGCCCCACCTCCCTTACAATGGCTTGCATTACTTCAAGGATACAGTCAAGTATCTACTCCATTTTCTAAACAGAAGCAGCACTGCTCCCTCTGGGAAGGAAAATCTAATCAATATAAGATGTAGAATAGGGGCACCTGGATGGCTCAGTTGGTAAAGCATCTGACTCTTGGTATCAGCTCAGGTCATGATCTCACAGTCATAGGATCACCTGGTGTCACTCTCTGCACTGGGCATGGATTCTCTCTCCCTCCCTGCACCTCTGCCACTCACATATTCTCTCTCTCTCTCTCTCTCTCTCTCTCTCTCTCTCTCAAAAATAAATAAATCAGCGCGCGCGCACACACACACACACACACACACACACAAAGATGCAGAAATGAAATGGAACCTCTAGGAGTCAATACTGTGCACACACTGTATCTGTACGCATACTATATATACTGTACATATCTACCTGTATTTATAACTTGGAAGTAAAAAGAAAATTTGGGAGCAAAGACACTTATGGTTTTGATCAAAATGAATGCACCTAAGGAAACACCCCAAAAGACCATTATTAATACAGACTCTAGTGTAGAGTCAAGATGGGGATGAGAAAACAGATTTGGAAGTAAATCGACAAAACTGCAACCAAAAATTGAATGAAACTACCACCAAGCAGAAATCCAGGAACAAGCTCAAGAGACCCGGACAAAGCCCAGCAAACACCATGCAGGAGGGTACTGGCAGGAAGAGAAAGGCCATGTGGTTAGAAATCTCTAACACTAACCTTTCACCCCATCGTGGACTCTCACTTTCTCCACATTCACTGTATCTATAACAGAAAGGAGAAAGTGCCAGGATCTTTGGAGGAGATTATCCGTTTGTTCAATAAGGCTAAAAACTAAAGTGAAGACTGATAAATTAATGCCCATAGCATAGAAGACTTTGCATTTTAGATCCCAAGGGCAATAAAAAGCTATAAAAAGATTGGGGCACGAAAATGTCTAGGATAAAATCTGCACTTCAGGAAGATCATTTAAGATGCCTGAGGAGAAAGAATTATCAAGAGCTAAAAGTAAGGATGCCTGGGTTGGTTGGGCATCTGGCTCTTGGTTTCAGCTCAGGTCATGATTTCGTGAGATCGAGACCCACATCAGGCTCTGCACTGGCGCACAGAGTCTGCTTGGGATTCTCTCTCCCCCTCTCTTTCTCAAAATAAATAAACTTAAAAAAAAGAAAAACTAATAGGAAAGGAGGAGTGTTAGAAATGCAGCAGATATTGTGGAAACCAGACTTACATGCCTATAGAGAAAGAGGTGATAATAAATAATAACTACATTCCGACATTAAAAGACGTCAACAACATATTAAATGTTTAAGGCAGGTTACAGAGTACAGAGAATATCATTACATTCAACAAGTTCTAAAATATATTCTTAGTGGGTATACATAAATATGCCACACATTGTTAATATTTACTTTTGAACAGTAGGATTATGGATAATTCTTTTCCTATTAAGTTTCTAATTTGTGTCTACAACAAAGATAGTACTGGCACAGTTTTTTTTTTTATGAAAGAATTCCAAAGTTTCAAACATTGAAGTAAAAAAAAAGGTAAAGATTGAAAAGTATTCACTGACTTCCACAATGAAGTCAATAGTGACCTGAAAAGTAGTTCTAGAAACGTGAGGGGGGTACCTGGCTGGCTAGATTGGTAGAGCATGCGACTCTTGTTATCAGGATCGTGAGTTTGAGCACCACACTGGGGGTAGAATTTACATACATACATATACACACACCAGAAAACAGTATGTGCAAGCAGGGTATTAAAAACTGCACAGAGACAATAGGAGCAAACCAGGTTGAATGGTGACTCTAATCAAGGAACAGAACAGGCCATAAATGGAAGAAGATAAAGATAAAGTTCCTGATTCTGCTTACCAACAACCCACACACCTCAACCATATAGGGAAGTGCACTGGTAACCTCAGAAGGTTAAAAAGAGGATAAAATTATCAGGGCACAATGGACTTCAGTTACTTTAATAATGCTGAAAAACATCCTATGACCAATTTAACACATGAGAAGGTTTAACATACAAAAATTACACTTCAGAAACCCCAGTAAAAATTCTTGGAATGGAGCCAGGAGACTGGGTCAGCAGGAGAAGAGAAACTCCATGGTTAGGAAGAGGAGACAACAAAAGGATGACTAGACAGAGGGATTCTCATTCATCTCATAACCGATGATGACAGTAACACACAGCACATGGCGAATTCTGAGAACAAACCTGGTCCTAGCATCCTGAAATATAAAAGCACCCAAATTTTTCATGAAAAGGGCATAAAATGGACATAATGGAATAAAGTGCTTTATACGGAATATGTGCAAAATACTGTTAGTACAGAGACCACCCTATAAGCCCATCTTTCCGGTGCTGAAATCAACTATGACAGACAAATGGTAAGACTCTAGCAGTTTCTCTCTGGCTATTCCAATTCTGAGATAAGAAACTCAGACATAGGTTTACCCTCAAATTTTCGGAGCTGACTTAAAAATAGCTGACAAAATACTCCTATATAACCAATATTTCAGACTTTGTCCATTAATCAAAATTCCTTGTAAGTGAATTAAAGTAATATATTCCTTATAATACTAGGAAATTGGTCTTCTTTGATAAACTGCAACATATACTTGATAATGAGTGCAATATGCAATATAATCTGGCTTTTTTGTCAATAGCCTAAAAACTCTGTGCTAGGGTCACCTGGGTGGCTCAGTCAGTTAAGCATCCAACTTCAGCTCAGGTCATGATCTCGTGGTTCATGAGTTTGAGCCCCGCATGGGTCTCTGTGCTGACAGCTCAGAACCTGGAGCCTACTTCAGATTCTGTGTCTCCCTCTCTCTCTGCTTCTCCTCCGCTTTAACTGTCTCTCCCTCTCTCAAAAATAAACAAGCACTAAAAGAAAATTAAAAAACAAAAACAGACAAAAAATTGTGTGCTAAATTAGCCCCCACTAGCAACGATCTTATCTCTGATTACTAGTATAATTATTTTTTTCTCTATTTTTCTAGTTTTCCTGGGCTCCTTAGCTCCTCTTTGGGACTGCACCACTCACTCTGTGGGCACGTGAGTGCATGTTCAAGAGGGGAGAGAAAAGAAATCAACCCACCTCTATATTACCATTGGGTTTGCAACAAAGAAAAGGGAGACTCTGACCCCTCAGCTCTAAGTCTACCATGCTCTTACAACCTGGCACAACGCCAAGAAGCCAGACAACTTCTGGCCCAGTCACCGTCGGCATGAAGGAGCCGCAGATCTATGTAGTTAAAGTACTAGCTGGAGAGACAGAAGCAAGGAGAGGCCAAAGCAGAATCAGCACCCAGCACAACAGCGGACAGTTCAACTCCGGAAGTATCCCCTGACACTGCTTCCAGAAGTCTTGACAAGACCAATTAGCTACCACTACTAATCATTCAAAACACATACTCCTGGGGTGTCTGGGTGGCTCAGCTGGTCGAGCATCAGACTTAGTCTCAGGTCATGATCTCACAGTTCATGGGTTCGAGCCCCGCAATGGGCTCAGTGCTGACAGCTCAGAGCCTGGAGCCAGCTTTGGCTTCTGTGTCTCCTTCTCTCTCTGCCCCTCCCTGGGTCATGCACTCACTTTCTCTCTCTCTCTCAAAAATAAACAAACATTTAAAAAAAACATATACTCATTTAAAATCTCCTGAATTTTTCTTATAAATATCATCTGCTGCTGGAAATTTCCATGTCCTGGATTATATAAAACTTACCCAGAAAAAACTATGGCAAATCTGGAATGAACTCCAGCCAGTACGATGCACAGTCTGACAAAGACTAACAGAACAAACACCAAGGAACCTGAATCTGCCCCCACACTTAATTCCAGTTTCCCAGGAGCAAAAAAAAAAGATCTTCTAGCAGTCCTCACGTACACAGTCCCAAATAAATGAATAGTTCTGTCCCCTTTCCAACAGCAAGCTACTTTTACCTTAGCTCGATCTGGATTAAGATAACACAAGATTAATAACTCCATTAGTGCAAATTAGTTCAACCACTTCAACAATAGTTTGGCAGTATCTATCAAATCTAAATATACACCTACCCCATGATCCCATAATCCACTGCTAGACACATATTCAAAGGAAATTTCTACCAAAAGATAAGATATTCAAAATACCTTCATTCACAATTGCCAAAAACACACTTGGCTACTATGTCCATCAGCGCAAAGAGATGAATGAGCAAACGACTACAGCAGAGCTGCAAGGAGAGGGTGGTACGCCAGACAGCACTGGAGCTCCCCACCTCTCACGCCTCCCTTCCCTGTGCATCTCCTCCAGCTAGCTCTGGGACTACAAAAGGTAACATCATTAAAAAATGAGACAAACGGGGACAAGCATCCAACTCTTGATTTCGGCTCAGGTCAAGATCTCATGTTCAGTCCTGAGATCAAGCCCTGTGTCAGGCTCCAGGCTGGGTATGGAACCTGCCGAATATTCTCTCTCCCTCTCCCCTGCTCTGGAGCACATACACGCTCTGCCTCTCAAAAATAATGAGATAAAGTGTCCTCCTGATGTGCTGCACTGAGAAGGAGGCAGCATTACTTATGTTTACATTCCTGACAATAATGCATAAACCGAAACTAATCTTGAAAAAATATACCCAAACTGACAGACATAAAACCAACCAACTGTAGTCTCCAAAAATAGCAACGTCATAAGAGACCAAAAATTTTTTAAAATTTTTTTAAAGCTGAAGACTTATCCCAGATTAAGGGAGCCATATTAAGACCAGGTGCCTGTATGATTCTTAATTTCATCCAAAACCAGCTATAAGAGACAAGACAGAGGAGCCCCTGGATGGCTCAGCTGGTCAAGCATGGACTCTTGATCCGGCTCAGGTCATGACCTCACAGTTCGTGAGTTAGAGCACCTCATTAAGCCCTGTGAAGTCTTCCTGGGACTCAGTCCCTCTTTCTCTGTCCCCATCCCACTTGTGTGTGCACACAAGCTCGCTTGCTCTCAAACTAAATAAACTTTAAAAAAAAAAGAAGACATTGGGGCACCTGGGTGGCTCAGTCAGTTAAACATCTGACTTCGACTAGAGTCATAATCTCACAGCTTGTGAGTTCGAGCCCTACATCAGGCCCCATGGGCTCTGGGTTGACAGTCTTAGAGCCTGGAGTCTGCTTCAGATTCTGTGTCTTCCTCTTTCTCTGCCCCTCCCCGCTCATGCTCTGTCTCTCAGTCTCTCAAAAATAAATAAATGTTGGGAAAAAAAGACATTAAAGAGACAACTGTAATAATTTGAATAGGAGTTAATGGGTTAGGTAACAGCACCGTATCAATGTTAATTATGACTCTGAAATTTTTACTGTGATTATGTAGGAGAATGTTCTTATTCTAGAAATTAACACTAAAGGGGCACTGCTGTCTCAGTCGGTGCAGCATGGGGCTTTTGATGTCACATCATGAATTCAAGCCCTATGACAGATACAGAACTTACTTTAAAAAATAATAATAATAATAATAAATTAGGCACACCTGAGTGGCTCGGTCTGCAACCATCCGACTTCGGCTCAGGTCATGATCTCACAGTTCAGTGAGTTTGAGCCAGAGAACCAGCTCTCTGCTGTCAGTACAGAGCCTGCCTCAGAACCTCTGTCTCCCTCCCTCTCTGTCCCTCTCCTGCTCACACTCTTTCTCTAAACACTAAACATTTAAAAACCAATAAATTTATTTTTAAAAACGATAGAAATGTTTTAGGGTAAAGGAGCATGAGGTCTGTTATCAAACTCTCAAATGGAATGGAAAACTTTTTAATATTTATTTATTCTGAAAGAGAGAGAGTACACAAGTAGGGAAGGGGCAGAGAGAGAGGGAGAGAGAGAATCCCAAGCAGCCTCTGTGTTGTCAGCAAAGAGCCTAACACCAGGCTCAAACTCTCGAACCATGAGATCATGACTGGAGCCAAAATCAAGAGTCAGATGCTTAACTGACTGAGTCGCCCAGGTGCCCATGGAATGGAAAAAACTTATATATAAAATGTTATATATTACAAATTATGTGAAGAATTATATACATACATACATGCACATACAAGAAAGAAAAAGAGAAAGAAATGAGCGATAAAATAAATACAGAAAATGTTAGAAACTAGTGACCAAACTACATGAAAGGACTACAAAAAAAATCTTAATTTTTGGCAACTTTTCTAGTAGTTTGAAACTATTTCAAAACAAAAAGTTAAATTGCAGTACATTACTATAAAACATTCATCAATAAAAAAGAAAAGAACCCATTACTGATACAATAGCACAGATATCACAGACATCATGTTCAGCAAAGAACCGACCAGAGAATATACACTGTGATTCCTCTGATACGAAGTCTAACAAGTCATCGAAAGGGGCAGAGGTCAGAAATGTGCTCATCGGGGAAGCAGAACCAGTGCGGAGGAAGCAGCAGCCTTCTGGGGTGCTCGAAATGTTCACTCTCTCTATCTAACTGGTGACGACACAAGTACACACATACGTAAAATTTTTTCCAACTATGCACCTCAGATATGTCCACCTATTTACTATATTCGATACCTTAGTATCAAAAAGGTTAAAATAGGGGGCACCTGACTGGCTCAGTCAGTGGAACATGCGACTCCTGATGTAGGAATTGTGAGTTTGAACACCCTGTTGGGTGCAGAGATTACTTAAAAAATAAAATGTAAATAAGTAAGTAAATAAATGAATAAGGTTAAAATAAACCATAACATACTTTCACTAAGAAAAAGTCCAATTAAAAATATTTTAGGAGCATGTGGGTGGTTCAGTTGGTTGACCTTAGCTCAGGTCATGATCTCTTGGTTGCTAAAGTCTGAGCCTGGCATTGGGCTCTGCACTGACAGCATGAAGCCTGCTTTGAATTCTGTCTCTCCCTCTCTCTGCCTCTTCCACACTTGCTCTCTCTCAAAAAAAATAAGCTTAAAAAAAAAAAATATATATATAGGGGCGCCTGGGTGGCTCAGTCAGTGAAGCGTCTGACTTCCGCTCAGGTCATGATCTCGCAGTTCAGGAGTTCAAGCCCCACATCGGGCTCTGTGCTGACAACTCAGAGCCTGGAGCCTGCTTCAGATTCTGTGTCTGCTTCTCTCTCTGCCTTTCCCTTACTCACACTCTGTCACTCTGTCTCTCTGTCTCTCAAAAATAAACATTAAAAAACTAAAAAATATATATATATATATATACATATATTTTAGCTATCTTTTTTTTAAATAGGCTCTATGCCCTACATGGGGCTTGAACTCACAACCCCAAGATCAAGAGTTGCATACTCTACCGACCAAGCCAGCCAGGCACCCCTAACATACAATTTTTAAAGTGATTCCTACACCCAACGTGGGACTCAAACTCACGACCCCGAGATATCAAGAATTGGATGCTCTAACAACTAAGCTGCCCAGGCACCCTGACAAAGCTATTTTAGATACAAATCCTCTGGGGTGCCTGGGTGGCTCAGTCAGGTAAGTGTTCAACTCCTGATTTCGGCTCGCGATTGTGAGCTGGAGCCCCATCATGCGCTCTGCACAACAGTGTGGAGCCTGCTTAGGATTCTCTCTGCCCCTCCCCCGTGTATGTGCCCGCGCTCACTCTCTCTCAAATAAATTAAACATTTAAAAAATAAACAAATGCCAATCTTCTGATAACAAATACTAAGTTCATTCCCTACGTAAATTTTTGATTAAAAAAACTAATGTCACTATATTGATATAATAATAACCTATACGTTTATCATTTGCTTAAGACCATAAACGCGTCTTCATTAAGATGAAGCAGGAGTAGGAGCCTCAATCAGAAGAGCATCCAACTCTTGATCTCGGGATTAGGAGTTTGAGCCCCATATTGGGGGGTAAAGATTACTTTTAAAAGTTAAAAATGTGAGTCTCAATGCTTTTTTCTTCAAACTTCAGAAAAAAGCTAAAGCTAAGGAAAACAATGAAAAGGAAACATGAGGAGAGAACCACATACACCACATCACTTGTCTTCAAAAAAGACAGGAAGCTAGCTTATGAAAGCAGCACATTCACACAACAGAATACAGGTACAATGAGGTTTGCACACAAGAGTGTAATGACCCATATGTCATTAATAGACAAAGAGAACATAGAAATGAAGAAATATTAGTGAGGTGAGATTAATGATTTTTTCCCTATTTTCGTAATCTGCAATATTCTTCGATTACTTTTATGACAAAATATATTTTAATTCTCACATAAAGTGTTTGCCTGGTTTCTATGAAATACTTTACAACCCCAACATAAATGTCATAGAAAGGTAATATTCTTTAGAACATTAACTCAGTTTAAAATTTTAAAAGGGTGCCTGGCTGGCTCAGTCAGTCAGTAGAGCGTGTGACTCTTGATCTTGGGATTCTGAGTTCAAAGCTTACATTGGATGTGGTGATTAATAAAACACATACACACAATTTTAAGGTACACAAGTAAACGGAAACTTCTCTCAACTATTACAGCAGAAAACACTCTTCCCTTTGAAACCATCTGATCTTCATTTGTAAGCAAACTTTTTTAAGATTTTAAGTAATCTCTACACCCAACATGGGGCTCAAACTTACAACCCTGAAATCAAAAGTCCCTTGCTCTACTAACTGAGCCAGCCAGGCACCCCCAAACATGCAAATGTTTCTGAATAATTTTGAAAACATGATCTATTAACACATTTACTGAGGACAAAACATCATACAGCAAAATTAGGCTTCAATTATTCAATTTATTACTAAACAGTTAACTCTAGGAAAAAGAACAAAGAAAGTCATCAAAGATCAAAAGAATTATGCACATCTATCTGAATCACTTATTATATATGAAACCTTGCAAAATACTATTTATTTCTATGTTAATTACCCTTTGGTGGCATATCTTTAAAAAAAAGTATAGATGCTCTGCTGACTTCTCCTCATCCTAAGAGAAATTTAAATCCCTACTTTACAGCGTTGTGACAAGCACTGTAATCCAGCACCGTCTGAATCACTACCTATGCCATGAATGGTCAGCTTTATTTCTAGCAAACCCAAACCAAAAACAACCAAATGTTCATTCACAGACGAATCGATAAACAAATACTCTAACAGTCACACCCAATACTCTCTGCAATAAAAACTAGTAACTGACACCTGCGGCAACATGATGGATCAGACGTTGTACTGAGCCAAAGAAGCCAGACCCAAAAAGAATACATACTGAATTACTCCACTTATGTAAAATCCTAGAAGAGGCAAAATTAATGTACAGTCACAGAAAATAACTGAGTGCGGGAGGAAAGATGACTGCAAAAAGTAGAAGGAAACTTCTATAGGTAATGACAATGTTACAGATTTTGATTGTGGTGACAGTTATACAAATATATACATTTGTCAAAACTCACCAAAATGTACACTTAATACGGGTGTACGTAAAATCTGCATTTTATTCTATGTAAATTATACTTCGAGAAGAGGTGACTTTTAAAAAGACTGAGCTTACTAAAAATAAACTGCCTCCCTCAAAGAGCAATGCATCCCAAGATTAACATTTTATATTCCTTTTATGATAATCTTTCTTTACATATTTTTAAAAGATTTTATTTTTAAGTAATCTCTACACTTAATGTGGGGCTTGAACTCCAAACCCTGAGATCAAGAACTGCAACCACGAATCAATCAGCCAGGCACTCCTAAATCATCTTTCTTTACATCTATTAAAATAAATGTTAAGGGTGCCTGGCTGGCTCAGTCAGTAGAGCATGCATCTCTTGATCTCGGGGTTTTAAGTTCGAGCCTCACACTGCGAGTAGAGATTACTTAAAAATAAATCTTTAGAGGGCGCCGGGGTGGCTCAGTTGGTTAAGCGTCCGGCTTTGGCTCAGGTCATGATCTCACGGTTGGCGGGTTCGAGCCCTGCATCGGGCTCTGTGCTAACAGCTCAGAGCCTTGAGTCTGTCTTCGGATTCTGTGTCTCCCTCTCTCTCTCTCTGACCCTCTCCTGCTCATGCTGTCTCTCTCTCAAAAATAAATAAAACATGGGGCACCTGAGTGGCTCAGTCGGTTAAGCAGCCGGCTTCCGGCTTTGGCTCAGGTCATGATCTCACGGTTCATGGGTTCGAGCCCCGCGTCGGGCTCTGTGCTGACAGCTATCTCAAAGCCTGGAGCCTACTTCCGATTCTGTGTCTCTCTCTCTCTCTCTCTCTGACCCTCCCCTGCTCGCACTGTCTCTCTGTCTCTCAAAAATAAATAAAAAACATTAAAAAATTTTTAAAAAAAAAGAGTACACACGAGTCCTCGCTCAAAATCAACAGTAAAAAAGTCTTAAGAAGAGAGGACTATTTTATAACTAATCGCAATTATGAACCAGTGTTCTCTCTCAAAATAAACTTTAAAAAAAAAGTCTTAAAAAGAGAAGGCTACTTTACAACTAACCACAACTTAGGAATAAATCTGTATCTACTGAGCACTAAAAACCCTCAGTGAAATCTAAAAGACCTCAATGATATGTTTATTTCAGTTTGTATTTCAAATTACTTATTTTTTAATGCTTTAAAAACAAAACAAAAACAAAAAACTATGTATCATACGTAAATAGAACACTGAAAATTGTTCAACTCCCCAGAGTAGCAATTCTCAAAGTGAGGTCTTCCAAATCTCTTTCAAAAAAGTAGCCATGATATCAAAACTATTATAATTCAGTGTTGGCACTGCACTGATCGTGTGGTAGAAGAGTAACTGATACACAGACCTTGGTAACAGCAGACGTTTTTTTCCAAAAATGAACGAAGTGTGTGACTCCTGGGTAGCTCAGTCAGTTAAGCGTCCGACTCTGGATTTCAGCTTGGGTCACGACAGTGTGGAGCCTGCTGGAGATTCTTTTTTTCTCTCTCTCTTCCCCCTGCTTCACTCTTTCCCTCCCCCACTCCTGCTGATAAACTTTCAAAAAATAAATAAAATGACACTGTCACCTCAAAAAAATAAATTGGCAGTACTTGTTGCCAATAATAAAATTTGAGCTTTCAAGCAAAATTAGAATTTTGGAAAACTTGTATTCACCATCAGTTTGATGGGTTTTCCAGTACGCAGACTTACCCAATACTTCAAGCCTTTCCTGATGACTACTAACATTAATAAATGCAATTTTTAAGTTTATTTTTATTTATTTTGAGAACAATATAGAAAGCAAGCTGGGGGGGGGGGGGCAGAATACCAAGCGGGCTCCCTGCTGTAAACGCAGAGACCAACACAGCGCTGAAACTCACAAACCATGAGATCACGACCTGAGCCAAAATCAAGAGTTAGAGGCTTAACTGACTGAGCCACCCAAGCACCCCTGAATGCACGTTTTTGAATCTGTGTCATTTAAGATACAAGAGAAACCAATGGATTTTAATGTTACAGAATACAAAAAGTGCCCTGATATAACTCAGACTTCATACTGCAACTAACCTTTAAAGAAAGACTACTACTTGGGGTGGCTCAGCTGGTTGAGCGGTTGAGTGTCTGACTTTGGCTGAAGTCATGACCTTGCCGTTCCAGAATTTGAGTCCCCCTTCTGGCTCTGTGCTGACAGCTTAGAGCCTGGAGCTGCTTCGGATTCTGTGTCTCCCTCTCTCTGCCCCTCCCCCACCCCATATAAGCGCTGTCTTGCTTATCAAAATTAAAAAATTTTTTAAATAAAATAAAAAATAAAAAATAATTGTCAGGGTGCCTGGGTGACTCAGGTGATTAAGCGTCTGACTTGAGCTCATGGTTTGTGGGTTCAAGCCCCACGTTGGACTCTGTGCTGATAGCAAAAGGCCTACTTGGGACTGGGATGTTCTCTCTCCCTTTCTCTCTCTGTCCCTTTCCCACTTGCGCTCTCTCAAAAAAAATAAATATTAAAAAAAATGTAAGTTGAGATGTGTCTATCTCAGAGAAAAAGGAAAAAATGACAAACCAAAAAAATACATAAATTAACTTACAGCAAACAAACATACATGCCCTGGAAAGCTTATCGAAAGGGATAAAATAAGAAGAACACCAAGATCTAAAATGTGACACTTAAGTACTTAGGTGTTAAAAATGTATCTTTTCCAAGGACAGAGAGACATTCTGAAATTAACTTGTATGATGTTTTTTAATGTTTATTTTTGAGAGAGAGAGACAAACAGAGTTGGCGGGGGAGGTGCCGAGATGGGAGACACAGAATCAAAAGAAGGCTCCAGACTCCGTCAGCACAGAGCCCCACCTCAGGGCCTAAACTCAGGAACTGCGAGATCATGACCTGACCCAGAGTCAGATACTTAACCGACTGAGTCACCCAGGCACCCCTACTTAAATCATCTTCTGACTGCCTCTGCCATTAGGCTATAAGCCGTGTTTTGCTCACCACTGTGGCTAGCTCAGCACTCGGCACAAAGCAGCTATTTAAGTACTTGCTGGACTGAGAACAAAACAAGACTTACTAACAGAACTCACTGATGTCCCCATTCAAATTATAAAGATGAAATTTTGTCATCAAAATTTACCTATTTACATGGTAATGATAATCATAAAAGCTATCGTTTACTGAAAGCCCATTTACTGTGCACGAGGCATTACACTGGGAATTTTAGATTTTTAATTCCCACAACCACTATGGGATCTACTGTACAGGTGGAGGAAATAAGGCTACCAGCGGTTAACTACGTATCTCAAGCTACATGTAATAAGTAACAAAATTAAACCCACATTTCTCTGCTTTAAAAGGCCACAAACTTTACGGGGCACGTGGGTAGCTCAGTCGGTTAAGCATTTGGCTTCGGCTCAGGTCATGATCTCGCGGCTCTGAGCCCCGTGTTGGGCTCTGTGCTGACACCCTGGAGCCTGGAGCCTGCTTTGGATTCTGTGTCTCTCTCTCTGCCCCTTCCACTCACACTCTGTCTCTCTCTTAAAAATAAATAAACATTAAAAAAAAATTTTTAAGGCCACAAACTTTTCACTACATAATGATACAGTGCTCAATACCACTTGGTTACCTTTTTCTTTTTTCTCCATTCCCTTGCAATTTTCAGAGGAATTCATTTTATGGAAGCCACTGTTTCTCCTTCTCCCAATCTTCCACTCTGCTCCACTATCCTTCACCTTCTACTCCTCTGCATCACTCGGTTAGGCAATATACTAAGCCCTCAGGGTAAGGAATAGAATAGACTCTCCTAACACACTAAGAAGAAACTCCTCCTAACTGACTATGAAGAAATTTCGTAACAAAGGTGAGAGCAGTATAAAAGACTGAGGAGTAGCAGATTCCAGGACATAAATTAAGGCTCTCTGACCCACAGATCTTGCAGTGGAATGACTTCACATCCAGTCCCTCAACTGGCCATGGCTTGAGCAATACCACCTCAATTCTCAAGGACCTAATCGTGAGAGCCCCTGGAGGTGGCCATGTCTTCAAGGCCTGAGCCATGATTTACCAATTAGAAAGTACCAAGACAGTAAGTACCTCTGCCAATTCCTGTCAGGATCTGCAACCAAAGAACCAACACTGAAGAGACCGGAGTTCCCAAGACTTCCTCTGGACCCGGGACAATTTAAATAAAAGGAGTATGTTCCCAAATAACATACTGGCCACAATATCACTATAAGAAAAACTATTGCTATCATTCTCCCCACTGCTTCTGAACAATATGTAAACATCTCTACTTTTTCCCCCTTTTGGTGAAAGAAGAACAAAATTAGCAATCAATGAACTATTCTAGGAAAATTCACAATGCCATAAATATTACATCATCTGATAGTCTCACCACAAGCCAGTGTTTTCCAGACCAGGGATCCCCAGCGCCTGTTAAGTTTTACACAGATTACGCAGAAATCTTTTTAAAACCTCACAAAGCCTTAACACAGTAAGCCTGAATATACCTCACTTCAAAATCCAGATTAAAGAAAACATACAATGTGAGAGTGGGAGGGCTATTCTACCTTGAAGGAGCGCCGGGGTGGCTCAGTTGATTCAGCAGCCAACTTCAGTTCAGGTCATGATCTCAAAGTCTGTTGGTTCAAGCCCCACATCAGGCTCCATGCTAACAGCTCAGAGCCTGGAGCTGCTTCAGATTCTGTGTCTCCCTCTCTCTCTGCCCCTCCCCTGCTCACATTCTGTCTCTGTGTCTCTCTCAAAAATGAATAAACATTAAAAAAAAATTAATCAATTCAGCTAAAAAAAAAAAAAGAATTCAGCTGTAACCTGCTAAAGTAAAGCTGGTCTGAAAACCAGCACCACAGGAAGTCACATCTGTGACCTGTCACTGGACATGCCACTCTACAACAGAGGACTTTTATTAGTAATCCCCAGGCTCTGCAAAAAATCTCGATATACAAGGGGTGGCTGGGCTGGCTCAGTCAGTAGAGCACACAACTCAGGATCTTGGGGCTGTAAATTCAAGCCCCATGTTGGATACAGATTACGTAAAAATGCAATCTTTAAAAAAAAATAATCTCAATATACTACTAAGATTTAAGTAATAAAAAATTACGTAAGTAATCAGATATGACCAAATACATACAAGCTATAAACAAAAATAAACAGGGCTTCAAAATGCTCCATTAAAAACCTTTTGCTTCAGTATTACCTAATAATTCTAGAATACAAAAACATGTTAACCCAAGAGTTTATACTGTCTCACTGATCCTTTCCCAACAGTGAAAATCCCTGCTACCACTCAAATGAGGTGAATATATGTTCACACGTACAAGTCCCACCCTTCAAGTTCTCCATGGCTCCCTAATACTTAAGCATTACTTAACACTGTAAAAAGTATCCAGAAATTAAAACTTACAAAAGCAATCAATGAAAAATAACCAATGATTTTTCCACCAACAAGGCTCTCATCGGCTTACATTCACTTGCTAAAACCTGTAACGCAGACACTGTTCTAAAGCCCCTAGACCAAGACTTCCGATAAAATGCCACACTGCGGGGCAGTGTCTGGTGGCTGAGTCGATAACATGTCCAACTCTTGATTTTGGCTCAGGTCATGATCTCAAGGTTCTTAAGATCAAGCTCCACTGTCAGCACAAAACCTATGTGGGATTCTCTCTGCCCCTCCCCCACGCACATGTATGCATGCTCTCAAAAACAAACAAACTTGAAAAAAACAAAAAAACACCGCACTAGGAAGTTCAAACAAGGATGATTGGTGAAACCTACTGGGCTCACTGATGAAAAGATAAACCTATATTTTAACTCCTCAGGACATAAAAACTGAAACTGCTGCTACCTATAAGAAATTTTTCTATGAAAGGAAAATGTCCACAAGCTTCTGTAGGTTTCTGCCCAGAAGAGCCAACACTACACCTTCTCTGAGATCTGCCCAACTCTTAAAGTGGAATCTTTCAGGTATGTTTGTTTGAACTTCTAGACTCCAGTCCTATGGCCCTACTAATCAGACCAATGATGGAGACCTGGACAAACTTCAACCATCAAATGTTCCCTCCCAGGAATTTGAAATGTAGACAATAAGCTAATAACCAGTAGGCTAGTGGCACTAAAGTCTGATTTATGGCACCAGGAAAGAAAGTAATGATTTTCTTCCATGTGTTTTTAAAACAGGAAGGGCCAAATTGTGAAAAGACAACTAAAGCAGGATAAAAAGAGACAAGAGAGGAGACTGACTAGCCAGCATGGAGGGAAGTGCTATCTCTACTGCCTTATTAGCTCCTGAATGCTTCCCAGTTTCTGGTTCGTGTCCTTCAAGAAAGCCAACAGGCTCCGGGGTTCTTTAAGTATCTCCTTACTTCTGCCTCCAAAGAATTCCTCTTCCTGTTTCACGGCATCAAAAAATCATGACAACAGTTTAAGACACAAATTCACACCAGGAACAGTGCAAGAAGGGGCACGATTATTCTTGTGGTTCATAAGGGATCTAAGCGGTACCTAAGAAGTTGTTCCTTTACGATCTATAACCTCATGAGAAAAAAAAAAAAAGACAAAAAACCCTGAAACCTTAAAAGCAAAAATCATGGGTTTGTCGAAGCCCTCAGCTCAGTGCTTCCCTTCAACACTCACCTGTTCAAGAGTTCTGCTGGTTCACAGCAGGAGGTGGGAGCAGACTTTGTTCAGGTCCTTTTAACACTGTAAATAACAAAAGTATTAAAGTAATTGACCCAACAATCAACCTCTTAGGAAACGTTAAAAACACAATTTCTTGTAATGAATAGTTTTTACAGGAAAATGGTTCCAAACCTGGTTAAAATATTAGAATCACCTTGTATACTTATAAATTAACTTCCACTTTCCTAACATTTAAAGAGTTTCAGTAGCTCTGGAGTGGAACTAAAAAATACATATTTTTAACAAAGTTCTAAGTGATTCTGATAAAGATAAATGAGCACCAATATAGGGTTTATGTAAGTGACAACTTGGGGTTTTCATTCAAAACCACAGTACAGGGATTTGGTACTAATTTTTAAGCACATCTGATAGAAAAATGACTGCGAGCACATAGCAATGCAGTACATAGCCTATGCAAATAATCAGTGAGTCCAAGAAACAGAACCACTGCCAAAATGTCCAAGGAGCAAAGCTCCAGGTGTGCTTTCAGTTACAAAATCACAGCCTTCTTTTAATGTTCTACTGAGACAGCATCTTAAAAATCCACAGGATAGTGACATCTCACGTGACAAGGAGTGGACTAAATAAAACACAACAGCTTCAAGTGTTTCTTAGCTAAAATCAAATAATACTTCGAATGCTGCTACGTGTCAAAAAACAATAATTACAAATTAAAGTTGATGAGTTTATTAACAGCAAGAAAGTAACTTGAGAAAGCCACTTCTGCCGTTTGACTTAATTTTGCAAAAAAAAAAAAAATAGACGTGTTATAAGACCCAAAAAAATCATACAACTTTATGCACTGCAGTCTAGTTTTCTAAGGGCAGACAAAAGGAAAACAGTGGCCAACTAGGTAATAAAGTCTAACTCAAAAAAAAAAAAGCTCTAAATATCTCCTACTGCAAGTGTAAATTAAGTTTAAATCCTCTGTAGTTAATGAAACTCTGTAGTTAAACAAAAAATATAAAATTGTATACTTTAATTACTTGAAGTACATAATACCTTGAAAATATTTTTATAAAATTAATTGTGACCACTTAAAGGAGGGCTCTTTTGTTTTTCTAACCTCCCTTTTCTTTCCCCCTCAACCTCACACAAAATTATGGGCAAATCAGGGCACCTGGCTGGCTCAGTCAGTATAGTTTGATCTCAGGGTTCTGAGTTCAAGCCCCACATTTGGGTGTAAAAATAAATTTTTTTTTAAATTATGGGCAATTCAACAAAGGTATCATTTTGCGTTCCTGTAAAATTAATCTACTGTATTTCTCTCTCATTTGAGCATAAAAAACAAATAAACTGCCCATCAGGTTAAGAAATACTAGGATTCCAACTATGAGTAAGACTTCCTATGGAGTAAAAAATCTACTTATATACTTAAAAATATGTAACTTTTCAGGACATTAAATATGAATGGAAATCCTAGAACATTATTACCATAAAAATCCTAGCAGAGTTAATAGGGGGAAAAAGGCTTGGGTTCCGTTTTACAATTGATGACCAAATGATGTTAAGGCAATTCAAACTGCTGAAGGAAAATGGACACTTAACTTGCCTCTAAGATACCTGGGTTAACACCAACAGAGGCTGCAGATTCAACCTAATGAGACTGGTCCCACTACAATCTATAAGAAATAGAATAAAACAGAAAGTACTGAAAATTTAATCAGCAGGGGATAATGGAGAGCTGCAAATGAAGTCAGTCTTTGAAAATGGCACAAATCAAAGATCCTCTGGAATGGCAAGGGTAAAAGGGTCAGCAACAATCTTTTTACCCAAAAGGTTCTCCCAGACAGAATCACTATCAGTAGTGTCATCTCCCAGGGTGAAAGTCAACAAAAAGAGAATAGACGTGTGGAGTATTAAAATGCAGAGTCATGAGAACACACGAGCTGATATGACATCAAAGACATAATTCGGAAATGTCATTTCAAAAATTCAACAGAAAGAACAAGAGGGGAAAATTCATTAAAATACCACCTCATCACTATCATTGCTGTGGTTCCTTTTAGCCAAGGAGCTCCACTCACACCCTGAAGTTGTAAACTCCTCTCTTCTCGTGAGCTGCAAATTATTTTTCATATATGCAACTCAACCTATCAGCAAAAGCACTTCAAAACCAAAATATTAAATTCCTCAGGTGAATTAATATGAAAGAAGACATTTATGAAAGCTCAGTAATAAGCATATGGAAATAAGCTGGAAGGAAATCAGAAAAAAAAAATGTTTTCCAGAGATAAAAGTCTACTAAGTATCCAATTAATTGGTGAACTAGTCAACTAGTCTGAAAGGCAAAAAAGGAAAATAAAAAACTCAGCACAAAAAGTTCTCCACATGTAATATGCTATAAAAGACATTCAAACAAATTAGAGGAAGAGACCCAGAGGAATTTAAAACTAGGATGGACAGAGAGAAATAATTAAGAATCCTTCATTCTTACAATCAGATTAAGAATAACATAAGTTAATATGCTGACTCTACCATTCTCCCAGGTTGTATTTCTTAATGATGTGTCTAAGCTTCACAGGAAATTAATTTCCCTACAATTTCAAATATTCCTAAGTATTCCAAAGATTCCCTCTTTGAAAGCAATTCCTTTTGAGAAATCTTTTAGGCAATCTATCATCCATCTCATGTAAAAACTTTTAAGAGGGGCGCCGGGGTGGCTAAGTCAGTGAAGCATCCGACTTCAGCTCAGGTCATGATCTCACTGTTCACAGGTTCAAGCCCCCCGTCAGGCACTGTGCTGACAGCTCAGAGCCTGCAGCCTGCTTCAGATTCTGGGTCCCCTATTCGTGCTCTGTTTCTATCTCAATAATAAATAAGCATTAAAAAATTTTTTTTAAATAAAAACTTTTAAGAAAGATTTTTCAGGACAATTTCCTGAAATACGTTCTATGAGCACCTTGGTTTTTCCAACCTGGGGTGGGGAGTGTGTCCTATCTAGAGGGAAGGGAATTTGGGCATACTAGCCCAAATCTCCAGAATCTGGTCCCCCCTTCCACCAGTCATGAGAGATGTGGGAAAACTTTCACTGAGTTACCCATCTTAGTAAAAATGAGCAGGGTACACAGTTTTCTACTAGGCCCCCTCCTGCTTGTGTCCTCCCGCAAAACTAGCCTCCCTACTTTTCCCAACACCCAACCTGCTCCCACTGCAGCGTCTGCCTCAGTCTCTCTGCCCTAGCTTGCCCAGCCTGGCACGTCCTCCTCCCCGGAGCCACAGGAACCGCTCCTTCACCCGGGTCAGGTCCTTCCTCCAACACGCACTTCTCCGTGCATCCTTCTCGGGGCACGTGCATCCTTCTCGGGGCACGTGCATCCTTCTCGGGGCACGCTACTTAAAGTGAACCCCTAAATCCCTATCGTCTTATTTCTGCCTCATTATTTTCCACATCGCTTACCACAACACTGTATATTTTACCTGAGTTTTTGTCTGTCTAGAAATAAGCTCCACAGAGAAAGGATTTTTGGTCTGTTTCGGCCCCAGCACCCGACCTACAGTGGTAGAGTCTCCATCTCCGTCAAGTAAAGGCAGGCAGGAAAGAACGGAGGCACACAGTCCCTTCTGCCTTCTCAGTCTCAAAATTCTAAACTGCTTCCTCAAATATAGATACGGCGTAAAGCCCTTTACTTTCCAACAATTCATCCCATTACCAGTGTACTCCCTGCTGTTAAATGTAAAGGAAGGGGCGCCTGGGTGGCTCAGGTCATGATCTCACGGTGCGTGGGCTCGAGCCCCAGGTCGGGCTCTGTGCTGACAGCTCAGAGCCTGGTGCCTGCTTGGGATTCTGTGTCTCCCTCTCTCTCTGCCCCTCTCTTACTCATGCTCTGTTTCTGTGTCTCAATAATAAATAAACTTTAAAAAAAAAAACTGTAAAGGAAGAACTGTGTGACATTTTTTCCAAATACATGCCACTTTAAAAGTTTTTTCCTAGCATCCTCTACTGATGTCAGCATCTGATGTAACAGAAAAGTACATATTCCATCCAGCTTGAGCCCTCCAGAATCTGCTACTACGCTAATTTAGTAAGACACCTGAAATCGTCAATGAATGAAGAGAACAATTTGTGATCTAACCAAAATGGACAAACTCCGGAGAGTCAGGGCTGCAAGTATTAGATAGATAAAAGTTAATAGACTAGAAAGGGTTGACAAGAAAAAAAAAGAAAAAGAAAAAAAAAAGGGATTTAAATCTAAAAAGGAAATACTACAGAGGGCCGGAGAATCTTCCGGGCACACAACCCCGGGAATCAAAACTGCCTGCAATGCAAGCACAGCACTGGCCCAGAGCTGTGCACGGCTTCCGGCCCCATCCTCGATTCCTGCTAAGTGGAACTGGAATACTTACCCTCCTTGACAGAGCAACTGGGTGTGCTTACGTGCTCGGACTTTCAGGGAAAGGAAACAAAACAAAACCAAACAGCGCTAGGAAAACGCAAAGCGACGTTGTTGCTTCCCAAGCACGGGTCCTACAACCTGCTTCCTTCACAGGCCATTCCGTGGCCGGAAATATCAATCTGATTTGGGCTTCGGCCACAAAACTCAAGTATCCGAAGAGCTCCGTGGGAACTGCTGACACTGAAAAGACTACAACCCATCTCAACCGGACGAGCACGTTCGGGTCCCACAGCTGCCTCGGGCTCGACTTTCCCAACCTCCGTCCCAGGTTCAGATCACGGCTCCACCTTGCCTCGGGCCTGGTCCAGCCCAGTCCTCTCGCCACGGACGGAGTCTCCACGGTGCAGACAGATGCTCGGTGAGGAAGGCAAAGGCGCACCTCCCGGAGGCCAGGTGTGGGGAGGAGGGGCCGGCGGGAGCAGCTGTCTGGCCGAAGCAGCTGTTGCCCCGGGGACCCCGGCCTGGGCCGGGTGGCTGGCCCGGGGAGCAGGGAGCGGAAGGCGGAACCCTCCGGCCCCGAGCAAAGCGGCCTGACACTGCCCACCCCACCTCCCTCTTCGCTCCCTCGGCTCCCCCCCGCGATGCCAACGGGCCCCGGAGGAGGGGGCTCCCCGGCTCGGCGGTCGAGACGCGCCCGGGCCCGGCGCGGCCCCTCGCGGGGTAGGAGGCTCCCTCCGGCCCAGCACCTGACCTGTCCCCCTCGCCTGACGCCCTAGCCGGCCGGGGCCGCTGCCGGGGCGGCCTGTGGATGTCCATGCGGCTGGGCCGGGTCGGACCGGAGCGGCGGGGACGCGAGCGCGGGCAGGAGTCCCGGGCGGCTCCGTGGGGGGGGAGAGTGGTGGGAGACGGCGGAGTCGGGGCGCGGAGCGGAGCCGGGCAGGGGAGTGAGACGGGGTCGCTGGTTACCTGCGGTCCGGGACAGGGAGTCTCTCAGAAACCAAGTCAGTCTTCAGCCTCAACAACACAAGATGGCCGACACGTCGCCACGCACATCACGTGACAGCGCGCTCCTTCCGCCACGCCCCTGGCTCCTCCCCCGCCCCGCCTCGCCTCCTTTACCGGCCTCTCCAGCCTCCCACGACATCCTTCCTTTCCGCTGCCTCCCGCCCCCCTTTCCCCGAACACGCCCCTGTCCGAGCCCCGGATGTCAGGCTGGAAGAGGGCGGGGCCGCGGCGAGGCGCAGGAGCCCGCGGGTCCCTGGGATGGGGCTCCCTGCCTGCCCTTGAGTTGAGTAGAGTTGGTGTTCAGAGTTGGACCCCGGCCAGGCACCCTATGACTCACTGTCCTATGCACCCAATCCAGAGCCGGTTCACAGTTCAAAAAGCTCTTCATCATTTACGAGCTGATTTTCAACCCCAGAACTTCCCCACAGCTTTTAACCCAGAATTTTCCTGCTCTTTTGCCATCCTATAGAAAATGGGGAAACGACAAAAGCTGACACTCAAAGCAGTTTCTCTACTTGTGAATGGTTCTGGTAGAACTGGGAATTCACTCTAGTCTTGAAATGTGACAGCTTAGAAGGACTAGAGAGCTCGGACCGCCTTCTGGTTCATCAAGAGCTATACCCCTTTTGCCAAAAACTCTATCTAGGGGCTGTCAAAATAGGGGATGCCTAGAAATATTGGAAATATATTTACACTAAAAAGTTACTCATTGTTTTTCGGAAGTTCGGGTTTAACTGGGTGTCCTATATTTTTATTGCTCTACCTGACAGCCATTCTCAGGTCATCCTATTCTTTCCTGTGCATCCAAGCTTTTTTTTTTCGTTTTCTATTTTTACAGGATCCTTCTCAACAACTTTTTAAATCTTTTAATGTTTGTTTATTTTTGAGAGAGAGGGGGATAGGGGATCCGAAGCAGGGTGGGCACTGACAGCAGAAAGCCAGTCATGGGGCTTGAACTCAAGAACCAATAGATCATGCCCTGAGTGGAAGTCCAGTGCTTAACAGACCTGCCACCCTTAACAGTGGTTTAAAATACTCAAATGTTGGAGCCCCTGGCTGGCTCAGATGGTGGAGCATGTGACTCTTGATCTCAGGGTTGTGAGTTGAAGCTCCACTGGCATTTGGCTTTTTAAAAAATAAAAAATAGGGGCGCCTGGGTGTTTGGGTTCAGCTCAGGTCATGATCTTGCAGTCCAAGAGTTCCAGCCTTGCATTGGGCTCTGCACTGACAGCTCAGAGCCTGGAGCCTGCTTAGGATTTTCTGTCTCTCTCTCTCTGCTCCTCCCCTGCTCATTCTCTCTCTCCCTCTCCCTCTCTCTCAAAAATAAATAAAAATTAAAAAAGTAAAAAATAAAATACTTGCATGTCTTCCATCTCAAAAGTTAGTGGTAATAATTACAATTCCACCTCCCTACCTCTCTGTTTCAAGGCCAAACTGCATAGTAGAGTTGTTTACACTCACTTTCCCAATGTCCATACCTGGCAAGCAAGCAATCATCAGCCACTCCAATGTGGCTTCTATTCCGACTCATCCACCTAATGCTTGTTCTTAGACACCCTCAACCTACAGGTTGATAAGTGCAGTTTTTCAGTCCCAATCTTGACTTAGTGCCTTTCCATCTCCAATATGATTAGCCATTTCCTACTTTCTGCAATACTTTATTGCCTTGATCTTTATGGCCTTGCTGCTCAAAGTGCAGTCAATGGACCAGCAGCAATAGCATCCCTTAGAAGCTTGTTAGAAACAGAGAATCTCAGGGACACCTGGATGGCTCAGTTGGTTTAGCATCCAACTCTTGATTTCAGCTCAGGTCTTGATCTCAATGTCTTGTTCTCAAGGTTGTGAGTTCAAGTTACTCGAGCATGGAGCCTATTTAAAAAAAAAAAAAAGGAGACTCTCAATGGGCCTTCGCAGTTCCATGCTGTTCAACTCTAGACCCTTTATAATCCATATTGACCCCTCCCTGAATTTATTGTTCCAGATATGCCCATGCTTGAGAGTCCTCAAATATGCCACTCTGTTTTAGCCTTTGCACATTCTGTTCCCTCCAGTTACAATATCATTCCCAACACTTACCCCACTTCCTGCCAACCTGCACAACTTCTGTTCCTCTTTAAAAGCCTCATCATATGTTAGTGCCTCTGTGAACCTTTTTTAAACCCCCTCCCTTAGACCAAAGATCTTATCCCTTGAACTTTTATTTTTAAGGGAAAAAAAGGTAATACAATGCTTGTTATGTGCTAACCACCTCATTAAGTGCTTTACTTTCGTTCTCTCTCGTAATCCCGGTGACAGCACTTGGAAGCACTAAGAAAGCCAACCAGGCACCTGAAAGAAGGGCTTACCTTCTCCTAATCTGAACCAGGACTTTGTAGCCCAGGCTAACTGACTGCTGAGCCCGTGGCCCTAACCACCTCTCTGACACGGTGCCATCTGTGCCTGTAATTTTATAGAGAGATAATACAGATAGCATACGTAATTTATATAGATAATATGTAATTTAAATCCATATAATTAAGGTATAATTAATATATTAAAATTTAGCATGTTTAGTGGTCGTTCTGCAACTTTTGACAAATGCATACAGGTGTGTTCAATACCATTAAAATTAAAGTACAAAATAGTCCTATTATCCATTAATGTCCTTCTGTAGTTGGCACTCACCCCCACTCCGGGCACCTGAAACAACTGTTATATTTTCTGTCCTTATAGTTTTGTCTTATGCTATCATATAAATAAAACCATACAGTATGTAACCTTTTGAGGCTGGCTTCTTTCACTGAGTATAATGTACTTGAGATTTGGCCATACACTGTTGTGTGTTTAAGTACTTCCTTCTTCTCGTCTTCTCCTCCTGCTCCTTCTCTTCCTCTCCTTCCCCTCCTTTTGCCCTCCCCTCCCGCTCCCTTCTCCTTCCTCTTCTTCTTCTTCCTCCTCCTCTTCTTCTCCTTCTTCTCCCATTCATGAGTAGTGTTTATTTTAATTTTTTAACTTTTTAAATATATTATTGAGAGACAGAGCATGAGCATGGGAGGAGCAGAGAGAGGGGGAGACACAGAATCTGAAGCAGGCTCTAGGCTCTGAGCTGTCAGCACAGAGCCCAACGGGGGCTCAGACCCACAAACCATAAGATCATGACCTGAGCTGAAGTCAGACACGTAACCAACTGAGCCACCCAGGCATCACTCATGAGTAGTATTTAATTGTATGTATTTGCTTATCCATTCCCCAACTGAGGGACATTTGGGTTTTTTCCAGTTTGGGGATATTACTAATAAAGCCATTATAAATATTCATAAGCAGTTATTTGTGGGAACATAGGTTTTAATTTCACTGGGGGAAAATACCTCAGAATGGCATTGGTGGCTATGTGGTATTTTTAACTTTATCAGAAATCATGAAACTGTTTTTCAGAGTACCTTAGCCACATTTTTAGCCCCAAAATGTAAGCTTCCAGAGAGCAGGAGCCAAATCTAAGGGAAGAAGAGAAGGAGGGGGAACGGAGGAAGAAAAACTTGACTTTGTACTCTCAGCAGTGGGCATTGTCCTGGCACGTGCTAGAAACTGCGTAAATACCTACGGAATCAAATCATTCTTGATCATCTCCTTCTCAGGAAGGGTGCCTTCTCCTTCTGGTATTCACTCTATCTCTCCAATATTTCATTAAATACTGGTTTTATTTTTTTAATTTTTTAATGTTTTATTTATTTTTGACATACAGACAGAGCATGAGAGTGGGAGGGGCAGAGAGAGAGGGAGACACAGATTCCGAAGCAGGCTCCAGGCTCTGAGCTGTCAGCACAGAGCCCGATGCGGGGCTCGAATCCAGGAAAGTGAGATCATGACCTGAGCCAAAGTCAGATGCTTCACGGACTGAGCCACCCAGGCGCCCTGGTTTTAAAGTTACAACAGTAGACTGATGGCTACTCTAGTGTGGGATAGTAACCACGCTTCGCCTTTATTGTATCATTGATAGAAACAGAAGTTGATAATAATAGATTATAGTGGGGAAGGTGGGAGAGAGGAGTTTAGCCAGAAACAAACCTTGCCACCACCCTTTGTTTAGAGGTAGGGACTAATCCCCTCCCTGAGGCCTTTCTAACGGATAAAACATGGCAGAGGTGAAAAAAGTATTTCCACTGATGGATCGCAAGGGTTATAGAGCCTCCACCTTACTTGTTAAAACAGTCTCTTTTTTTAAATTCTTTTCTTAATAGTTTATTGTCAAGTTGGTTTCCATAGAACGCCCAGTGCTCATCCCAACAAGTGCCCTCCTCCATGCCCATCACTCCCCTTCCCCCCTCCCCCACCGCCATCAGCCGTCAGCTTGTTCTCAGTATTCAAGAGTCTCTCAGGGTCTGCCTCCCTCTCCTTAACTATTTTTCCCCCTTCCCCTCCCCCATGGTCCTCTGTTAAGGGTCTCCCATTCTTCTTATGAGTGAAAACATATGGTATCTGTCCTTCTCCACCTGACTTATTTCACTTAGCATAACACCCTCGAGTTCCATCCATGTTGCTACAAATGGCCAAATCTCAATCTTCCTCATTGCCATGTAGTACTCCACTGTATATATAAACCCCATCTTCTTGATCCACTCATCAGTTGATGGACATTTAGGCTCTTTCCATGATTTGGCTATTGTTGACAGTGCTGCTAGGAACATTGGGGTACATGTGCTCCTATGCATCAGCACTGCTGTATCCCTTGGGTAGATCCCTAGCAGTGCTACTGCCAGGTCATAGAGGAGTTCTATTGTTAATATTTTGAGGAGCCTCCACACTGTTTTCCAGAGCGGCTGCACCAGTTTGCATTCCCACCACAAAACAGTCTCTTCTGAAGCAAGAGCTGCCAGATAGAAAATCCAAGGGCTCTGAGGCTGCCATTCTGCGAGGAAGCCCAGACGACAGGGGGAGCCCCAGCTAAAGTTTCGGGGGTCTGAGCTACAGATCTGAGAGTCACCCATACAAAGGAGATCTTTGAAATCATGGAGAATCACCCACATCCCACATTGCAGAGAGAGAAAGAATGAAGATTGGCTCTTGGGAGGAAAATACAGGGCTGGTAGGCAGAGACCAGCTACAGACAGGGCCGGGTTAGAAACAGGAGCCAGTCTCAGAACAGAAGTAGGAAGAAATTGATTGGCAATACTCAATCTACAGAATTGTCAAAGAGTCTGGGGCTGGAGAGACTGCCATTGAATTGGTGACTGGAATTGTACACAGCAGGAAGAACAGAGGGTTAGGAAAGAGCAGGTGAGAAGGAAGGAGGCACGAGGCGCCTGGGTTTCTCAGTTAAGTGTCCGCCTTCAACTCAGGTCATGATCTCACAGTTTGTGGGTTCAAGCCCTGCATCGGTCTCTGTGCTGACAGCTCAGAGCCTGCAGCCCGTTTCAGATATTGTGTCTCCCTCTCTCTGCCCCTCCCCTGCTCATGCTCTGTCTCTCAAAAATAAATATTTAAAAATTTAAAAGGACAAAAACAGAAAGGAAGGAGGCAAAAATTTGAAAGCAGATGAAAAGGGCACACGGACTTGTTAGCAAAGAGGGACCGTCCTAGTTAGTTGGGACCCTAACTAAACGTGTAGCCTACACTGTGGAAAACCAACGAGAAAGCACAAGTGAGAGCGTGGGGGAGATACAGAGCCAGAGAGCTGAGCAAACCTCAAGGAAAGGCTGCTCGGATGATAACTATGGAAACAGATCCATTTTTATGTTTGAAAACATTTTTTTATTATAAAAGTGCTCGCATATTTTAAATTCTATTCTCATTTCTAACCTTCAGATGTATACCAAAAAATTAAGTCATAAAAAACGATCTTGGAATACAGTAAATGTATTCTTGCATATAAATATCCCACAATGGGTCCCAAAATTTTATTTTTCTCCTGGGTCCTCTTTTTTTTTTTAGATTTAATTTTTTAAAGTTCATTTATTTATTTTGTTCTTTTTTTAAGACTTATTTATTTTGAGAGAGTGTGTGGGAGCTGGGAAGGGACACAGAGAGACAGAGAATCCCAAGCAGGCTCCCCATTGTCAGTATAAAGCCCCACAAGGGGCTCAAACTCATGAACGTGAAGATCACAACCTGAGCTGAAACCAAGAGTTGGATTGGATGCTTAACCAATTGAGCCACCCAGGCACCCTTCTTTATTTATTTTGAGAGAGAGAGAGAGAGAGACAGACAGACAGACAGACAGAGAGACAAGCACAGAGAAGGGGCAGAGAGAGGGAGAAAGAAAATCTCAAGCAGGCTCCATATTTAGCATGGGGCTCAGTGCAGGGTTCCATCTCACAACTTTGAGATCATAACCTGAGCTGAAATCAAGAATTGGTCATTTAACTGATTGAGCCGCCCAGGCACCCTTAAAGATTTTATTATTTTTTCTTTTTTTCTTTTAAGTTTATTTATTTATCTTGAGAGAGACAGAGACGGCGCAAGTAGGGAAGGGACAGTGAGAGTGAGAGAGAGGAGAGAGAATCCCAAGCAGGCTCCGCACTGCCAGTGCAGAGCCGAATGTGGGGCTTGAACTCACAAAACCACTACGAGATCATGATCCAAGCAGAAACCAAAAGTCCTACGCTCAATCAAATGGCCCACCCAGGCACCCCAAAGATTATATTTTTAAATAATCTCTACACCCAACATGGGGCTTGAACTTAACAACACTGAGATCAAGAGTCATATGTTCTACCGGCTGAGGCAGCCACAGGTCTCTCTTCTGAGCCTTTTGCATATTTAGGATTTTATACTAGAGCTATTAGCAAATGGTTCTCACACACGTGTGCAACTGCGCTTCTCATTGTCATGGTGGTCAGACCTTCCCTTCTCTTTTTTTTAAATTAATTGTTGTTAAAAATAGTAGCAAAGCAGGGTGCCTGGGTGGCTCAGTCCGTTAACCCTCTGACTTTGGCTCAGGTCATGATCTCACAGTTTGTGAGTTCGAGCCTCACTTTGGGCTCTCTGCTGTTAGTGCAGAGCCCACTCCCGATCCTTTCCGTCTCTCTCTGCCCATCCCCCATCTTGCATTCCCTCCCTCAAAAATAAATAAACATTAAAAAAAAAAGTAGTTGGGGCACCTGGGTAGCTCATTCGGTTGAGTGACCAGCTTTGACTCAGGTCATGATCTCACGGTTCCTGGGTTCAAGCCCCATGTCAGGCTCTGTGCTGACAACTCAGAGCCTGGAGCCTGTCTTCAGATTCTGTGTCTCCCTCTCTCTGACCCTCCCCTGCTTGCGCTGTCTCTCAAAAGTAAATAAAACATTAGAAAAAAAATTTTTTTTAAGTAGTAAAGTAATACCTGTTTGTGGTGTTTAAATTTTTAGAGTGCAAAAACATATAAAGGAGAAAGTTCAAATCCCCCTCCAAGACTTACCCAGGACCCTCAGGTTCTCTCCCACTCAGGTTCCGCACCGTTGGCAGTTTCCCGTAAGGTTTCCCCAAAATGCTGTACGTATAAACCAGTATGAAGCACTTTCACGAAGTGCTAAGGATACAATGGTTGCCCCAAAATCCGCTTGGTCTCTGACCTCATGCACCTTAGTCCACATGGACGGAGCCACGATTTTGTATCTCATGTAAAACAAACAAAACACCTAAGAATTACTATGCTGCTCTGCCCTTGACCTCTTTCCAAGAAACAATGTCCTGCAGTCAGTCCTCCGCACTCTATAAACGACAGCCTGGCAGCGTCTGTTTACACGTTTGTACCTCAAGATACTTAATCGATTCCCTGCTGATAGGCATCCTGATTCTTTCCAGTATCTTTGCCATTACAAGCAATGCAGTAATGAGTTTCCCTCTAAATATACCCTGGTTCATGTGCATATTTACCTATAGGGTAAGTTCTCAGAAGTAAAATCCCGGGATCAAATTCATGAGGCCACTCATTCACAACTGTTCTGCCTCTGAAATACTTTCCCATGTTTGGGAGAAACAAAAATCTTGGGGAGAGGCAGAGCCTGCCTCTTTTACAGAAGACAAACTAACCCTTCCCACCCGCAGCGTGTGGGCATATGACGGAGCTCGGCCTCAGACTCTTGATCTGGATTAAGAACCTGAAGAAAACAGGACACCCCAGAGTTCTGGCCAGCCAGGGCAGCGCCACGGGCCTGCCTGGTCCCCATGGTGTGCTTCTGACTGTAGCGACAGCCCCCTGGCCTCCAGCTGGCTTCTTTTCCCAGCCTGGTCCCCCGCCCAGTGATCTGGTGAAATGTGTTTTCTATAGCTCCTCTTCCGCTTAAATCAGGCCTGCTTGGGGGCATCTGGTTGGCTCAGTCGGTTAAGTGTCTGACTTTGGCTCAGGTCATGATCTCAGTTCGTGAGTTTGAGCCCTGCGTCAGGCTCTGTGCTGACAGCTCAGACTCTGTGTCTCCCTCTCTCTCTGGCCCTTCTCTTGCATTCCCTCTCTCAAAAATAAATACACATTTTTAAAACAGGAAAAAAAGAATAAAAAAGTTAAAGGGGCACTTGGGTGGATCATTTGGTTGAGCGTCTGACTTTGGCTCAGGTCATGATTTCGTGGTTCGTGAGTTAGAGCCCCAGGTTGGGCTCTGTGCTGATGGTGTGGAGCCTGCTTCAGATTCTCTGTCTCCCTCTCTCTATGCCCCTCTCCCACTCACGCTCTCTCTCTCTCTCTCTCTCAAAGATAAATAATAAATATTTTAAAAATTTAAAAAAAATTGAAAACAAGGCCTGCTACATGCAGTTAAGCGTCCTGACTGATTCTGAAATAGCAAGCCTCCAAGATGGCTGCCAACGGTTCCTGCCAATCAGGCCGACTGTGCAGCCAGTAGGAAATTGAGGAGATGTCAGAATGTGATTTCTTCTTCTTTTTTTTAAAGATTTTATTTATTTTTTAAGGTTTATTTATTTATTGTGAGAGAGAGAGAGAGAGCAAGCAGGGAAGGGGTACAGAGAGGGAAAGACAGAATTCCAAGCAGGCTCTTGCACTGCAGAGCCTGATGCAGGGCTCGAACTCACAGAAGGTGATTTCATGACCTGAGCTGAAGTCGGATACTTAACCGACTGAGCCATCCAGTTGTTCCAGGGTTCTAATTTTTTTTTTCAAAGTACTCTCGATACCCACCATGGGACTTGAACATACAACCCTGAGGTCAAGGGTCTCACGCTCCTCAGACTGAGTCAGTCCCCCTCCCCCAGAAAGTGATTTCTGAAGCTAGTTTTTAAAAGAAATTGTGGGGGCACCTGGGTGGCTCAGTCTGTTGAGCGTCCAGCTTTGGCTCAGGTCATGATCTCCCAGTTTGTGGGTTCAAGCCCCACATCGGGCTCTGTGCTGACAGCTCAGAGCCTGGAGCCTGCTTCCGACTCTGTGTGTCTCTCTCTCTCTGACCCTCCCCTGTTCATGCTATCTCTCTCTGTCTCTCAAAAATAAATAAAAAACGTTAAAAAAATTTAAGACATTGTGGCTTATATCTGCTCTCTTGTGTCACTTGCTTTGAGGAAGACCAGCTGCCCTTTTGTGAGGCCACTTACACAGCCCAGCGGAGAGGTTCATGCGGCAGCTGACTGAGCCCTCTGGCCAATAGCCAGGACTGACTTGTGCACCGTAAGAGGGGACCGCCTCGAAAGGCGACCCTCCAGCCCCATCGGAGCCTTCAGATGACCGCAGTCCCAATTCACATTTTGCAGCCTCATGAGACACCCCGGGCTAGAATTACCCAACCAAACCGTCCCTGAATTCCTGCTCCTCAGAAGCCATGTGAGATAAGAAACATCAATTATTGTTTTAAGCCAGTAAGTGCCGTCTGTGTAAATAATAGTTAATTTGGTCTGTCTCAGTTTTCATGGGTAATTGTTAAGGTTTTGCTTTGATAAATTGAGATTAAATTCATTGGCTGTCTAGTAAGATAAAAACTACAAGCCACAACTAGTGATTGGTATATTGGTATAGGATGAGGTCTGTAGATATCTGTGCTTTTTGACTTGTGGCAAAACAACTGGGGATATTTAAAACTGTTAAAAAGCTGCTTTGTACTTAATTAATTCATAAGTTTACCATCTAAGAAAAGTTCTGGTTACTAAGTCCTCAATTGGAGACTAAAGGTTCAGACTGATGGGAAATTATAGTTTTGTAACTCTTGTCGGAAACATTGCTGGTCCTTTAATGTTTCCTTATCCAGATTAAAAAACTTTCTCTTAAGATATCTGTGATACTTGGCAAAAAAAAAAAACAAGTCAGTAAGTGATGGGATGATTCGTTAAAGCAAAAATAAATAACAAATACAGATATAATTTAAAATAAAAAATTTTTTTACATTTATTTGTTTTTGAGAGAGTGAGACAGAGCACAAGCAGAAGAGGGGCAGAGAGAGGAGGAGACACAGAATCTGAAGCAGGCTCCAGGCTCTGACCAAAC